>CATIWR010064586.1:0-11993 GCA_949677035.1 Omphalea diandra | reverse complement strand
TATATATATATATATATATATATATATACGGTTAACATAATGTAAATGGTTATGATGAATGATTAATGGAAATGATGTTGAGGCATACTAAGATTTATGGCCCATGTAAGATAAATGTTAAATGTTTAAGATAATGAAAGGAATGTTATAGTAATAGTGACCTTAAGCGGACCTTTAATTCTAAGGTTGTCTGAATAGGAGAGTTTTATATTCAATAATGTATATATAATGAAGGTAAGTAAAGGAAAAAGTAAAAATACAAAAAGTAAAAATACTAGTGAGTCTAAACTCCCCCACTCATGACATGATAAGAAATACATTACATGGCTATAGTATAATATAATAATATGTTTTTATGAAATGTGTGTGATCAAGCTTAGCTTGAATCCTAATCTCGCATTTGTATCATCCTAAGAATCTAAATGGAGCTTTTAAGAATCTAAATGGAGCAAATAAAAGCTAGATATGTTTATGAGCCAATCAGTATAAATTTTAGATTGAAGGTATCAAAGAGCTTATAAATAGGCTTTGACCACGGGTAATTAGGCTTGCTACGGATTCTAGAGGCTTAAGCCTTCTCGTTCCTTTGTGTTAGCACAGTCTGGGTTGTAACACTTGGTCCCCCATTAACCATTAATAAAGACTTTTATTCTCTAAGAGGACTTTTCAAAAGATCCCCCAATGATCCTAAAAAACATGCCACAATTTGGGATTGTACCAATCTATGATCCCTATCTTCTCGACCCTCAATCATTGATAAAAGTCAGAGTTAAGTAAGATTCCACTTGTCTAACTATAACTACGAAATCAAGGAGCTCACACTAGGCATGGCTGATGGAAGTACATTGCAAAAGCAGCATTCATTCCAAACTACATCATGTTTGCATAGCTTATGTTTGTTTGAGTATTATGATATGTCATATTTGAACTTAATGACAATCTTTTAGATTATATATTTCTAAATTTTAGTGCATTTGATATCTTAATTGCTAAATCACTTTAGTTAAGTTCATTATATGTTTGGATCATTGAATTTAATTAAGGGTTAAATACATTGACATCCCTGAGCTTTACTATATTATAATACTTAGTCCCTTACCTTTATATATAATATTAAAATATCCTTATATTATGATTCTGCTAAACTACTTCATCCTTTTGTCAGAATATCTATTAAATTCATACAAGAAGTCCATAAACCCTTCGTTTTTATTTTAATTTCACACACACTTTTCAAAGATCAAAAGCTCAAGTTTTACACAACCATTAATACCCAACTTATATCATGGACAAACTAAAATCAATTTTTATATTTTTATTTTTTAAAAACTAAAAGTAGTGTCTTATTTTTGTTGCTTTTGATTAACTATTTTTTCAATTAGAAACAACAATTTTGAATTTAAAATGTTAGGACATATCAAAATAAATTCTTTTTAGTAAATTCTCATAAGTATTTCTCTTAACACATAAGATGTATAATCATTAGTAATGAAAATAAGCCAATTTATTATCAATCTTTACCATCAAAGCTAATTTATATCAATCAAAGAAAAAGCAAACTTGATTTCTCTAGTCAAATAATAACTCAAACTCTAAATGATATATAATAGATCCAATTCAAGTTCCACCATGTTTTCATCTCCTCTGCTGATGTTGTCACTACTTAAAAATGATGAGCAATCTATTGACATAGAAGGCTCTTCTATGTTGTATATACCAGTAAGAATGAGTATAAAAACACTATTTTTTCCAACTCCCCTTTAGTATATATCTTTGACAAGAAGTTATGTATTCTTTTTTATAATATTACAAAGTTTAACCTAAAACTAAATAACCATTTATTTTTAATTCCTTTGAAAGTTGTGATTTTGTGAATATTTTTCCTATATGAAGCAAACCCATTTTAAAAATTTTGACTTTATGCCTACCATAGCCCCTCACTTCCAATCTAAAAGAAGTATTTCAAGAAATTTGTATTTTTTTAAATATGTTAGTTGAATGATAGAAGTCCATACAAATCCCACTCTGATATTTACGTCTGATGGCCATGAATGACACCTAAGAGAATAGTTCTTTTAGAACCATCTTTCACCCTTACCAAAACCATGGCCTCCTCTACCACCATTGCCTCCACCTTTGCTATCTTTAAGGCTCAAAACTTGGTTCTTATAAGTCTCTCATAAATGAGGACCCTTCCCTTAAGTGATGAGCATGAGGAGGCTAAATTTGATGAAATAGTGATGATTTATTAAGATATAATATGAGTTAGAAAGGATGACTAAGAGATATAAAGGTGAAAGATGTTAAGTCATAGGAGAATGTAAGTGGAAATTATAATGCATAAGAATTCATATGCAAAAAATTATGATTAATGAACATACATGAATAGTGGTATTAGAGGTTTAACAATGAATAATATGTTAATATTATATGTGGAAGAAAGTTATATTAAAGTGCATGTTAAAAGAAAATGAGGAAGGATGGTAGAAGCTAAGGTATAAGCTAAGTTAGGTGCATGATCTTTGATGGCTATTAAGGAATGTAAATGTGCTTAATATGTGATTACATGACATATTAATGAAGTTTTTTAAATGTATTTTAGATTGCTAAAGTTGATATTTGAAATATGTTAAAGGAAGGAACAAAAGGTTAGAAGCAAAGCCTCCAAAATGTTCAAATGCTCTATTTAGGCATCTTGGTTTTTTCACACTCTTTTATCTTTATTTTCCATTTAATACAACTCTAACTCTACTTTCCATCACTCTTCATGCCTAAAATGGTGTTTGAAGTGTATTAAGGGAAAGGACAAAAGGGTGGAAGCATAAATTTATGGGTTAGAAGTAGCATTTTTGTGAACTTTTATAGAATATGCTATATAGGTATTTTAGTCTTTTTTTTACATCTATTCGCTTTATTTTCTACCTAAATACAACTCAAACTCCATTTTCATCAATTTTCAGTAGTCCAAAACTCATCAAAATCCTCCCAAAACTTCCCTTCCATCCACAGCTACCAAATCAAGTTAGAAGAATCAAGTTTGCTCATTCATCTTCTTCCATCTTTTTAAGCAAGTTGGTGAATTTTTTCTCTTTATTTCAAGTAAGTTATAATCTACCATATTTCTTATATAGTTGTTCCATGTTTGAATAAGTTTATTTATGGCACTTTTAAGTTTGGTGGCAATAGAAAAGATGAAGTTGATGTTATCTTCAAAAGAAGTTTTAGATGTAAATGAAGATCATAGATTATTTCTCTTGATTCTTGATGTTTGATGGCTTATTAAATAGTAATTAGTGTTCTAATATTCATATTTGAATAGGAAATTGAGCTCAATTAAAGTTTAACACCTTGGTTGAACTAAAGACAATATTGATGTAGTATATAATTAGAGCTTTAAAAGGTGTTGATATATATGGATTGACTATATGAATTCTTGGTGATTATTGAATTTTTAAATATTATTTGGCATCATAAACTTATTATTTATAATTAGAATTAACAATTGAAGGATGCCTAACACCTTATTTGTATTGAGTTAGATATTGATGTTTTAATAAGCTCATGATTGTTCCTCATGTAAATAGGTTTTAATTGTAAGGATAATTGTTGTAATTTGAGTTCTTGATATTATTTCAGCTCTTAAATGTTGTATAACATTATAAACTTAAGGTTTAGAGTTATATCAAGTCTTTAAGGATGTCTTACATCCTAGTTGAGATTAAGGAAATATTGATGTCTTAATAGGTTTTATGGATATCTTTTTGCAAATTAATTATGTTTATAAGGAGAATTTATGCTAAGTTGAGTTCCTTGATGATATTTGATGCTCTAAACCTTATGTTTATAGTCATATGTGAATGGAGGAGATGTTTTTCATTTAGTTAGGGTAAGATTATACATGAATGTCCTAATGAATATATGGATGGTTTATAATGAGAAATCAATATGTTGATGAATTTAGAAGTATAAATTGATGATTGTGAAATGAGTTAAGGATTATAATTATGGATTACTACATGATTTAATGGCAATGTTAATGTTGATATTATGAATGAGATAAAAGGAAAATGGTGTCAATGTGCTAAGTATGAAAGACGATAGTTAAGCTATAAGTTAGAGATAATGAAGTTATGTTTGCATGCTTGATTGATGGTTAGGACTTCATTGTCTTTATAAGAGCTTTTGCCCTATTATGTTATTTGTTATGTTTATGTTATGTATTCTATGGATGAGTTTGAGTAACTTTCCATATTTTAGATGTTATAGTAATAATACAATGAATGTCTATGTTTAGGCATGTCTACGAGTGAGATGATTAAGAGTCAGTATGGATAAAGTTAAAAGAAGTAAGGCTAAGCAAAAAGATAAAGAAAGAGTAAATCTAAAATAAGGAAGAGCAAGGACTAATAATGAAAGGTTAGGGATTTTTGTTGATTTTCATTATCCATTGCATATATGCACTATGAGTTTAAATGTATAAGCCACAGTAGGCCAAAATATGTTAATATAAAAGTCATATATATTTTTATGGATGAAATGAGATGATATGATATAAATGTTATGTTTAAATGCCATATAATGTGAGGGCATTTTAGGGAAGAAGCAGGAATCCCAAAAGTCATACCTAGTTATGCAATGATTATAACCTATGTTAAATGAATGTAATGTTATGCATGCATGACATGACATGGCTAGTGATGAAACTCCCCCCGTGTAAGAGATAAGTAAAAGATATGGATGGTGAGGCAACTCCCATGAGAGTGTACGACTAAAAAGGCAACTCTCTTATACAAGAAAGATATGTGAACCTAGTAAGGATTCCCATGGACTTAACTATCTATATATGCAAAGTTTTACTATGTAAATTATGTATGCATATGATGTGACATGTAGTTAGGCATGCATTCATGTAAATGCATGTGCATAATATAAATTCCTCACTAAATTTCCCATAATGAGCTAAACCCTTCTCCCAACACACAATTGTTTTACAGGTTAAGCATAGGATTGATGCCATGGATATATGTTTGAGGTTAAGGGTTAGAGATTAATTTGTAAGTTATGTATCACATATTATTAAGGTACTACATTATTTCTTTATAATTGTCTATAGTAATGATGCATATGAATAATCTAATGACTTATAAATGTATTAAGCAAATAAAAGTTACATCTTCTGTTTTTATTAACCTTCACAAATTCTAAGTTATGAATAATGTGATATGTATATGTCTCAAGTCAATATAATGTATGTTGGCCTTAGGCACCAAAAAGGGGGAGGGGGGGGCGGGGCGGTGGTTGAATTGGTGTATAAAAAAATTTAGAAGTAACTTTGCATATATAGATAGTTAGACATGTAGTTAGACATGCATTCATGTAAATGCATGTGCACAATATAAATTCCTCACTGAGTTTCCCACAATGAGCTAAACCCTTCTCCCAACACATAATTGTTTTACAGGTTAAGCATAGGATTGATGCCATGGATATTTGTTTGAGGTTAAAGGTTAGAGATTAATTTGTAAGTTATGTATCATATATTATTAAGGTACTACATTATTTCTTTATAATTGCCTATAGTAATGATGCATATGAATAATCTAATGACTTATAAATGTATTAAGTAGAAAAAAGTTACATCTTCTATTTTTATTAATCTTCGCAAATTCTAAGTTATGAATAATGTGATATGTATATGTCTCAGGTCAATATAATGTATGTTGGCCCTAGGCACCAAGAAGGGGGAGTTGAATTGGTGTACAAAAAAAAATTTAGAAGTTAAAGGGATATAGAAGAGTAGAAAGTGAGGCACACGATTTATAGTGGTTCAGGTATAATCAACCCTACGTTCACTCCCAAATTCTCTGCAATTGGGTGTTCCACTAACTTCAAATAGTGTTTCTAAGCTCACTCCTAACTTTTTCACTTGTGTTATCAAGGCCCACACAACAATCTTTACACCATGGGTTTTTAAGGCTCACACAACAACCTTTATACGATGTGTTTTTAAGGCTCACACAACAACATCTCATTAGTGTTTTTACAGGCTAACACTACAACCTTTACAAATGGTGTTTATGCTCACATCAAACAATCACTTAAAGAATAGAAAAGATTAAGTAGTAAAATTGCAAGAGTTTGATTACAAATTAATGAATTCTCTTGCATTTACATCTGTTTGGTGAGGTATTTATAGCCTTTACCCACCAAAGAGACGTTGCAATAAAACTGATAGCAAATCTCCAAAGTATGCCAAGCAAATTTTGCATTAGATGCTTATCAGGCTTCATTCGCTATTGCTACTACTATTTCGCGGTCGCGATTTTCCAATTTCCATACGAAAGCTAGAAATTATAGCAAAAATCCCCATTTATGTCTAACCGCTAATCCACATGTCATCTTCCCATGGTTCATCAAGAAAATATAGTTGTTGCCTTTCACCTGCTCATAAAAGTAGCGGTCGCAATTTTTCTTACTCAAGGCGCAACTTAGGATACGAATTTGTTTGTCAAAATGTCGATCGTCTTTTTTATGATTTGCGGTCGCTACCCATAAGTTGCCATCGTAATTTTTGTCTTCCAACGGACACCTGGGATGCTTGTCATGTTGTCGTTGTGGACTTAATTCCCTTTTGAGTTACTTTGAAATTTGCGGTCACAACTGAGACGCGACACTCATTGCAAATTCCTCTATAACTTTGGCATTTCCATATTTGGATGAATCGCGATAGAGAAGTGGCCTGCGAATTCGCCTGTCCAATTTTCAACCTATCTTAAGCTAAGTCGCAGTTGCGATATATGAAGTTGTGGTTGCGAATTAGGAGATACTTTGCTTTCTTTAGAGATTATGAACTTCATCCAACTTTCAATTTATAGACTAACTGAAAACTACAAAACAACACTTAATTGAAACATTAGAATTGATCAATCTCCTTTGTCAATATCAAAAGAGATCCAAGACTTAGGATTAACCATCCTAGTCCAACAATCTCCCCCTTTTTTATTTTGACAACTTAGATTGATCCAAAGAGAAAATAATGTAGAAATATGAAGTTGGAGTGAAGTATCATTCAATGACATTTCCTAAGTATGATAATTTGATGCTCCCCCTCAACTTATGCTATTATTTTTTTGCAAATTATTTTCTCTCCCTCTTAGACTTATATTGTTTCTAGTTTCTCTCTCTCCCCCTTTGGCAAGATCAAAAAAGGGTGTAAAAGGGAAATGAAAATAAGCATAAGTGTACATAAGGAGCAAAATAAGAATGTAAATCATAAAAATAAAATTCATTAGTCACATAAGACAAGAATTTGCAAAGAAACACAAATTTATTTATTTATAACTGTGGGATCACAATATTTTTAAACATAAACAAAAACAAGAAAGAACAAAAGATCCCTAATCTAGAAGGTTAGATAATCATCATCAACTTCAGAAGTTTCTTCCTTTTGCTCATGTGTGGCTCTTTTGCTTCATCCTCATCCTCAACTTCTTCATTGCCATCTTCATCTTGTGTATCCTCAAATTCAATGAAGTCTGGAAGATGACAAAGAGGAACCCCTAACTTCTCTTGAAGATCCACCATGTCACTGTGAAGATGTGAGAGATATAGAAACCTTCCTTTCATCATTCTCATTATCTTGTCCAATTTTCGATTGATGGTGGCAAGTGATAACTTGGACTTGGGTTTTGGTTGAGGAGAAGGGATTGGAATTGCTCCTTCTTCAATGTGGAGCCTGTTCCTCTTAGAAGCTTGTGAAGTTTCCATTTTGTTGGTCGCAAATGCACCCAGGGTATAGGCATAAGTATCCAAGTGTATAGCTTTGGCATTTATAAGGTAAGTGAGGTCAAGAAAATTTTGGGAAGGAAGAAGCTTCTTGGTGAGGAATTTTTCTTTTTCCTCATTAAAGGCTCCAACAAAACAATAAATGGCAGTGATGTGTGAAGGCAGAAGGAATTGGCTCTTGGATTTGGTACTCATGTGAATCAATTGATCCATAAGGTATCAGTCAGTTTGTATGGGTTTATTTTTGACAAGGCAGAAAAGGAATGCCAAGTCTTTTTGGGGCACTTTCTCATTACCATCACCCCTTGCATTTATGGAAAAGGTGATGATACGGTGGAGTATCCAAAGGGGTAGGGATTTGATGTGTTTGGCCGAAGATGAGCGAGGGTCGTGTCTAGTTTCAATAGAGATTTTTTACCAAAACTCGCTATAGATAACATAAAGTGTGAAGATTATGAAAGGGATGTTATCTCCGACTTGTAAATTGAAAAGAGAAGAAAGTTGTTCAAAAGTTATGTAGAAAGGATCGTCAAAGGCCCAAAATACTAACCCGTATTGACCCGCAAGAGATTTAGCTTTGCGATTAAGTTGGACAGTGCACATGAACTCTAGCATAACTTATTCGTATTCGAGTTCATCTCAAAAGATGAACTTGTTCCAGCCAAGATTTGAGAGGAAAACACGAATTTCATTATTGATGCCCAAGGTTTCTAATAGAAAAGTGGAGGAGATCTTGCTAGGGAGGATAATCTTGGAAGAATTGACTTTGTACCTTTCCTTCTCCTCCTTAATGACTCCCTTCATAAGTTGGAGTGCAAGGGGTGCAAAGGGTTGAGCCACTCCCTTTCCTTTTTCTGTTCTTGTGATCTTCTTTGGGGCTATTGCAATGGATGATGAGAATTTGGAAGAATTTGAAGCTTTGAAAGTAAGAGAGTTTAAGAATATGATGAAATGATGAAAATCACTGTTTGAAGGCTTTATATAGCCATTGAAAGGGTATACAAATGGCTAAAAAAGGTTTAATGAAAAGTTGGAAATGGTTGGCTATCAAATCAATTAATGGCCAGATGGTTACCCAAATTTGCATCCACGAAATAATGAGTCGCGATTGCGACTTCCAGAAAATATGAGTAACGGACAAATTTTTCTTAGGAATATGCACCTCAATGATCAAAAATTTGAAAATTGACCAAAATTCACAGTAGAGTGGAAATTTTGCGACCACAATTTGATGTTTTGGAGCTGGGTGATTTTTTACTTGTAATTCGCCATCGTGAAGGAAGGATAGTGATCGCGAATTATAAGTCAGTAAGGATAAGAATGAAAAACCAAGTTTTGAAAGAATCAAAATTGTGATCCATATGGAAATAGCCATACAGATAACATAAGACATGCAATTAACAACACACATAGCATTCATACATAAGATCAAAATTTTCACTTTAGGGAGCTTCCATCAAGCATTCCCAATTCTCTCTTAATGAAGTTCATTTTTTCTTCATTTAGAGGTTTAGTGAAAATATATGCAAGTTGATGATTTTTTTCAATAGATTTTAACACAACATCACCCTTTTGCATATGATCTCTAATAAAGGGATGTCTAATATCTATGTGTTTGCTCCTAGAATGTTGGATGGGATTCTTAAAAAGATTAATAGCACTAATGTTATCACATTTAATAGGAATGTGATCAATCACTTTGCCAAAATCCTTCAATTGTTGTTTCATCCAAAGAACTTAGGTGCAACAACAACTAGCAGTAACATACTCGACTTTTACAGTGGATAAGGTAACCGACACTTGCTTTTTACTAAACCAAGAAACTAGGCATTCTTCTATAAATTGTCAAGTCCCAAAAGTGTTTTTTCTATCTAATAAGCTACCCGCATAATCCGCATCTGAATATCTTACGAGACTAAAGGAAGAATCCCTAGGATACCATAACCCTAAGTGAATTGTGCCATGCAAATATTTAAAAATCCTCTTAACAACATTCAAATAAGACTCTTTAGGAGAGGATTGGAACCTAGCACACATACAAACACTAAACATGATATCTGGCCTAGAAGCAGTAAGATAAAGTAGAGATTCGATCATACCTCGATATCTTTTTTCATCTACCATCTTACTTGATTCATCCTTATCTAGCTTGATGGTACCACTCATAGGGGTCTTGGTTACCTTACAACCATCCATGCCAAATTTCTTGAGTATCTCCCTTGCGCATTTGGCTTGGTTGATGAAGATCCCTTCCTTAGATTGTTTGATTTATAGATCAAGAAAGAACTTAAGCTCTCTCATCATGCTCATTTCAAATTCTCTAGTCATACACTTAGCAAAATCCTCACAAAGAGATTCATTAGTAACACCAAAATGATATCATCTACATATATTTGAACAATTAATGTGTCATGTTTGTGTTTTTTGACAAATAGTGTGGTATCCACCTTTCCCTTTTCAAAGTCATTTTTCAAGAGAAATGAACTAAACCTTTCATACCAAGCTCTTGGAGCTTGTTTGAAACCATATAAGGCTTTGTTCAATTTAAAAACATGGTTTGGAAAACAGTGTGACTCAAAACTAGGAAGTTGTTCAACATAGACTTCTTCCTCAATGATTCCATTAAAAAATGAACTTTTCACATCCATTTGAAAAAGTTTAAAATTCATGTGACATGTAAAGGCTAAAAGAATCTTAATGGCCTATAATCTTGCTATGGGGTCAAAAGTTTCATCATAATCTATGCCTTCCTCTTGGTTGTATCCCTTAGCAACCAATCTAGCTTTGTTTCTAGTGATGAAACCTTGTTCATCTAACTTGTTCCTAAACACCCACTTACAACCTATAATTGGGTGTTGTTTGGGCCAGGGGATAAGTTTCCATACCTTATTTCTCTCAAATTGGTTGAGTTCCTCTTACATAGCAAGTATCCAACTCTCATCATCAAGAGCATTATCAATTGATTTGGGCTCAAGTTGAGAAACAAATGCAAGATTATTATGTAAAAGATTGAGTTGAGACCTAGTACTTACACCCTTAGAGGTATCACCAACGATCAAGTCCTTGAGGTGATACTTGGAAAATCTCCAATCCTTGGGTAGATCTTGGCTTGGGCATACTTGTTGTTGATGTTATTGGTCTTCATCTACTCTTGATGAATCACCTTCGTCCTTATCTTCTTATCTTTTAGAATTTTCCAATTCCAACTTTTCAAAGTCACCTACAAGATCATCAACAAACACACATTTCCCAATATCAAGTTTACTAGATTCATTAAAAACAACATTCATAGATTCCTCAACTACCATTGAACTCTTATTAAAGACTCTATATGCTTTGCTTGAGGTGGAATATCCTAAGAAGATACCTTTGTTGGATTTGGAGTCAAATTTCCCAAGATTTTCCTTAGTGTTCAAAATATAGCACTTACATCCAAATACTCTAAGGTATGATATCTTGGGTTTTCTACCATTCCATAGCTCATAAGATGTTTTATTGAGAATGGTTCTTTTAAAAACTCTATTTGCAATATAACATGCAGTATTAATGGCTTCAGCCCAAAAGTAATTTGGTAAATAATACTCATTAAGCATTGTTCTAGCCATTTCTACTAATGTTCTATTTTTCCTCTCTACAATACTAATTTGTTGTGGTGTTCTAGGAGTTGAAAAATTATGAAAAACTCCATTTTCTAAACAATAATTTTCAAATGACTCATTTTGAAATTTCTTTCCATGGTCATTTCTAATAAAAGATATGAAGTAACCTTTTTCATTTTGAACCCTTTTTGCAAAACTTTTGAAAACATCAAAGGAATCATTCTTATGAGCTAGAAAAGATACCCAAGTAAACCTAAAGTAGTCATCTACTAGGACTAGTGCATAATGCTTTTCACCTAAGCTAACACCTTTAGTGGGTCATATCAAGTCCATATGAATAAGTTGAAGGGGTCTAGTTGAACTTACAACATTTTTGGCTTTGTGAGAGGCATGGTGTTGCTTCCCTATTTGGCAATGGCCACATGTCTTGTCTTTGGAGAAATTTAACTTGGGAAGTCCTTCCACTAACTTTCCTTTAGATAGGCTTTGAA
This sequence comes from Omphalea diandra, assembly GCA_949677035.1. Lineage (NCBI taxonomy): Eukaryota > Viridiplantae > Streptophyta > Magnoliopsida > Malpighiales > Euphorbiaceae > Omphalea > Omphalea diandra. The sequence goes on along the minus strand of CATIWR010064586.1, from coordinate 118 downwards.
GAAGACCCATGCTTGCATGTACAAGCCTTCTATGCCATAACCAAGCTTCATTGCTCAAAGACATAAGACACTTAAAAGATTGATTAGCCAAATTGTCTAAGTCAATTGAGTAGGTATT
>CATIWR010064583.1:0-10517 GCA_949677035.1 Omphalea diandra | reverse complement strand
CCTCGAGGCATTGAGGATAATAGTGGGAACAAGCCAGGACCATCCACGGCTAAATAAGCGTGAAGGAGGAAGTAAGTAAATAGCTAATGGTACTATAGGTGTGATGGGTTAACTGCCATATATTCCAATGGAATGAAATATTGTTTAATGCGAGGATATTGTGGTATACATAGATGAAAGATTGTTATATTCTTAAATTATTTATTTTCATGAGATGTTGATAAATTATGATTGGGGAAATGGGAGTGTGTGGTGTTATGAGCTTCCAAAGTTACGAGTGTTATTATTAGTTATTATATTGCTGAAATTTTGTTGGATTTATAGTTGATTGGTTGAAAAGCTAATACTTGATGTTGTTGGCAAGTAAAACTATTCAATAGCCTGTGTTGCAATAAAATGTGATAGCTTATATGGCGATAATATTTGACAACCTATGTGGCGATAACATGTAATAGCCTGTGTGGCAATAATATTTGATAGCCTATGTGGCAGTAACATTTGATAGCCTGTATGGCAATGAGATCTATAGCCTGTGTGGCAATAATATTTCTAACCTATGTGGTAACTAAAATTGAAAGCCTTTTTGGCATTAATATCTATAGTCTATGTGGCAGAAATTTTTGACAGCATGTGTGATAATAACCTTTGACAGCTTATGTGGTATTTAAGAGTAAAGACTCTTTATTTCGTACATGGATATGACGATAAGTTATAAATAAAAAAATGTTTGATATGTTAATTGAGATTGAAGGATCGTTATACATTTACTTACTGAGTTTGCAAACTCACTCTTTTGCATGAAATTTTATTTCAGGAAGAGTAGACTAAAGACTGTGTCTAGTTATATTTTAAGGTTGCTGTCTAGCAGTCTAAAAGTGGTTGGGCCAGTATGCAGTCTATTAGTATTCTAGCTGGTTTAGTCATGTATACTTTATTGTAAATAGTGACTATGTTGTGAACAAGAGACATTGTATGAAAAATAAATATGATAAATAAATGATAATTGAATTAAGGTCTTTTAACAATAATGGATAGACTTAGAGCAGTTAATGACGGTTTAATGGGATGTCACATTCAGTGGTATCAATTGTTATTACGTGTTTACTATGGACTTATATGCATACCTAGGCACCTTTACATGGGAGAGATGGTAACATATGACACATCCATTACTTGTGCTTGTTTATTTGGTTTATCATATTTTTATTTCATTTAGTAACTTGTGTATTTTCTTTGGTGTAGGTATTTTTGCTTAAGTTATACCATGATTATGGTCTTATTTATCATTCTAAATGATTGAGGATGAGTGTGATGTGAATGGATGATAATGCATGCTAAATCCTTATGCCATATCACATACTTCCATTCTCACTTAATTATGCATGATGTGAATGAATGGATGCATGGATATGTGTGATGATCCCTATACCATGATCCATGACCCTTTTTCCCTTTAGATTGATGGAATGGCTTAGTTAGCTTAATTGCGATAGAAGCATGCTTAGAACCGTTAATTAGACTAACCAATAACTCATCTAAAATATTAAAAGTTAGCCCAAGATGCCTGAAGGTCATAACCCAATATCTAGGTGGTTTAAGGGTGCCTAACCTCTTCTCTAAATTGTACCCAATTTTTTAACCTAATTTCTAATAGGGTGAAGACTAAAAGAGCCTTTTAATTGACTTCGATTAGGTTCAAATTTTGCCTTCCCTAAATTCTTATCTTGACCAAAGTCTAGTGGTGACTCCACATTACCTAGGGATGGCACTAATGTGCCATCTCACATTTGGTCCCCCGATGACCACCAATTTGGACTAAGGCTTTGAACGCGAAGCCTAAAAGTATCCCTTGTTAATCCAAACCTGTACCATATGTTGGGATCATTTGCCATTGATCAATAAAAGGATAGAGTCGCAAGTAAGATTCCATTAGTTCAAGCGAAACAATTTGAGGTGCTTACCATGTCGACTCTACTAAGGACTCAAAATTTAGTTCACGTTCAATTGCTAGTTCACTTTAATGTTTTAAACTTGTCATTGAGTAAGTCCATTGCATCCATGTAGCCTCCACACTTCACCATGGGCATTAGGTTTCCCTTAAACAAATCAATATTTCTCCAAACTTGAGACTCAAGGTCTATTTGGGCTTAGGAGATTGTGAGGAGAATTCATCACTCATAAGCCTAGTACCTTCAAGTATATCAAATAAGGGATTATGACAACTACCCCCTAAGCTTTTAGGAACCATCAAATACAATAACCCTCTGAACCATTAGGCGCATGTAGGAGTCAATAGAAATTTGGAATAGGGCATCCCACATGTTTGCATTTTGTCCTCAGAGAAGAGTGAAAGTCTTCAAAGAACATATTTAGGTATGCCTAATATAAGCATAAATGTTACCCTACCCCTGTTTATGTAATTATCTCCCACATGTAAATACTTGTGTACCCCTTTCCCACCATGTAAATACTTTTCATGTACATCCATCTCTCCTTAAACGGATATTTTTCCTGTACATATTCTTTAAAATAATTTAAAGGGTTCTTTGTTTTAGTACCTTTATGTGTATATTCTTTCGATACTTTAACTCTTTTTGGTCTAGAGTGACCCCTACACTTTCTTTACCCTAAATTGTTATAAGAATGAGACCCCACCTAGGAAAGAGCTACTAACACTTGTGTCTGAGAGGAATAAGGCTGGAAGGATCTTATGCAAGAATGATTTGTGCATATCATATATATATGCATTGATTACTTTTCATGCAACGGAGTAATAAACCTTGTTTTTCAGCCATCATAGCTCTATCCAAATCCTCATGAAAAAGAAAGGGCAATCGATTTGCTAGGAAGAGTAGGATATTGAGTACGAACTAAAAGGTTGACCTAATCATGGAACCGACCATACTGCCTAAGGTCTTAGAAATGATAATGGCCGACTTGAACCATAAGATGGAGGAGAGAATTACCTTTTAGGTGAACAAGCACGTCAATAAGATTCTGAAACAAAGGGGAGACTACTACTGATATAACTGACAAAATATAAAGCATCAATGGAAGTGCCCCAACTTGTGGTAATTGATCATAATTTATTCAGGATGAAAGAGTACAATTAAAGCAAACTTGCTAAGGAAGTAGGGAGCACTACAACTGCTATAGGTAAATCTATGGAGAGTGAGAAGGAAAGCACTCGATTTGATGACTTTACCAAACATTAAGGAATTGCTTGCTTACAAGCCTGATAAGCTATCAACCAATTTTCTCATACCTAAACTTCTCGAATTCACAGGAACCCAAAATGCAAAGAACCATGTCCACTCATATGTGTTAATCATGAAGGCATCTGGGGTCCTAATGAACACTATGTTGGAGCTTTTTGAATTGTCATTAGAAGGGTTTGCAAAAATGTGTTACTTTAACTATTCAAAGTTTGTCAAAGAATACTGGAAGGAACTAACAAAAGCTTTTGAGAGACACTATGCTTGTAATTTAGATGTAGAGGTCATGTTGTAAGACTTGGAGCCCTTAAAGCATAAATCTAGTGAAGGCTTCAATGACTACATCAAAAGATGAAAGAAGATGATTTTAGAGGTGACCATAAGACCCACAAAGAGAAAACAAGTCCAAATGATTATTAAAGGGCTATGCCAGGTACTTGCATTAGAATCAGGGGAATATTGGTAGGAACTTTAAAGATCTCAGAGAAGTAGGTTTGCAAGCTAAAGAGTTGGAATCTAAATTGAGAAGACAATATGGATGAAGAAAAAGTGTTTTATCTTAGCCTTAGGTCAAGTGGAATAAGGCAGCAACATAGTAAGAATGTTGAGACAATTCATTGATTTAGGAATGCCTCTGTTCAAGGAATTTGAGAAACTATATAAGAAAGGGGTGCTAAGGCCTCAACCATTTACATCACCCCCTAATCCACTACCTAGGGGGTATGAGGCCTATGTTTACTATGCTTTTCATCATGATATAGGTCACAACATTAATGACTGATATAGATTGAGACATAAGATTAAGGATCTCATTGACAACAAGGCGATCATTCTACCAAACTCTAAAAGGCCTAACATTTGAGGGAATCCACTCTTAAACGGTCATAATGCCCTCTCCCAAATTAAGGAATATTTATGATAGATTCTAAAATTCTTGAGGAAGTTGTTATTGGTACTATTAAGGAGGTCTAGTGAAAGGCCATTCTTGTTTGCACCATTAATCCATCAAAAGTTTGGATTAAAAGATAAAATAGGTATAAAGAAAAAAGATGATCTAGCTATGAAAGGAGAGTGATAAAGAGAAAGAAATGAAGCAGGTGAGCCATGTGACTCGCAACAAGAAATACTACCTTGGTAGAAAAGCCCTTAAGGAACTAAAGGTTGAGAAGAAGATAGATGAATTCATTATAAAGGAAAAAAAATATGACAATTCTATTATTAAATAGTTGAAGAAGGTACTAGCCTGTATCAGTGTATGGGAGTTGCTTATCACCTCTCAGAAACACAAGAAAGATATGGTTAAGGCTTTGTCTAGTCTAATTATCTCATAGGAAGTTACACTGATAGATGTTATTGCATTAGTAATTCATAAGGATCACTTTTTTGGATGAGGATTTGTCAGTAGAAGGAAGGGATCATAACTTGGCCCTTTTCATCTAAGTTAAGGTGAAGGGAAGATGCACACCATGTGTAATGGTAGATGATGGATCTGGCATTCACATCTACCCATTGAAGGTACTTTACAAGTTTGATTTGTTCGAGAAAGATTTAGAAGCTTCTGAAATTGTCATTCGAGCTTATGATGATAGTAAGAGGCCAGCTTCGAGTGTGTTCAAGATCTTAGTAAAGACAAGCATAGTGAAGACGATGGTAGAATTTACAGTATTGGACATCGTAATCACCTACTCATTTTTGTTGGAAAGACCATGGTATCACCCATTGGCTGGAGTGCCTTACATTGTTCATCAAAAAGTTAAGATTCCTTATAATAGAGAGATTGTGACCATCTATACAGAGTTTGGGGAGATTATATCCACATTAAGTATGGTTGTTACACATCTTCTAGGGTTTTAGATTACCAGAGTCACTAACAAGTGGGTTGTCCGAAAAGTAATGGGGATTATGAAAAACATGAATTTTCTACCAAGACAGGGATTGGGGAAGAATTCTACTAGCATATCAAAGTTCCTAGAGATTCCTACTAAAACTACAATAAAAGAATTGGAGTACTGTGGTGAGGGATCAAAGCTAAAAGTGAGGGACTTGTGCGGACCATTGTTATATTTCTTTATGAAAAAAGGGGGAACCTATTAAAGAAATGCAAGATGTTATTGAGAATAACATATCACCAGGCGATAATATAAATGAACTTGAAAGGACCTTTTTCCAAATGAATGTTGGTTAGCTAGGGTATTATAATTATTAAGACACATCAAAAAAGGAGAATGAGAAGAAGAAGAAAAAGAAGAAGGGCAAATAAATTATAAAAATTGAGAATGATCACGAGCTAGGTTAGTTTGTTGTTATGCATTGTTCTTAGTCTACATGGCCATGGAATGATAAAAAGGGGGACACTGATGAAAAGGTAAAACTTTATCTGATGGATAAAAAATTCTAGGTCATATTGGAAGATTATGAAAAAAAGAGAAATATGACTTGATGAAGCATAAAATGCTCTTCGTAAACCCATAATAGTAGTATACTAGGCCATTCAAGTTCACTAAAGTTGCTTATATAGTGATAAAATTAGAGGATATTAAGGGTATAATTATGAATTCCATTGAGGAAGTAGGTGATAAAGAAATACAGGATCATACAATAGAGACTAAGCCAACTATAGTGGAAAGTATATCTCTTTAGGCAGATTTCCTAAAAATTAAGTTAGTAGATGATCAAATGAATCGAAGATGGTACAAAGGGCTAGAATGGAACAAATGTTGCACTAGGTAACAATATGGGCATTATGGCTAATAGGGAGGAGAATGAGAAGCGCATTAGAGGAGGCATTCATTATTACACCAAAGAAAGCTATCTTTCTAGATTCTACTGATATTCTTACTTCCAATGTCTTTGAGGATGATGATATATTTCTCTCTAAGTTTAAACCAATGAATGATGAGTTTGCTTACTTGTATGATGTGTTTCCTAATGGTAGTGTGCATCGTATGCAACATTTCATAAGCATATTTAACATTAATTTTATGCATACCACTACATTTATCCTTAGCACATAGGAAAATTTGAAAACCTTACTCATTATTAGTAATGTCACACCATAAGAGTGAAGATAGTTTAAACAGTTGCATAAGAAATATCAAGGGGTTTTTGCTTTTACATACAAAGACATGCAAGGGGTTGATAATTGCAAAACACAAAATTTTAAGCTACTCGTACATGAATTGGTAAAGTAGAAGCTTCAATGGATGAGACCTGAGTGGGCCTAGTTGGTCAAGAAAGAAGTAGCTAAACAATTGAACACCAAGTTTATGAAGGTTGAAGATTACCCTTAATGGCTAGTTAATATAGTGTTGATACTAAAGAAGGATGGGAGAGTGAAGATGAGTGTTGACTACATGGATTTGAATAAGGCATGCCAAAGGATGATTTTCCTTTACCATACATTGTTGTGCTAGTTAATAGTGTCGCAATTTGTGTTATGTATTCCTTTATGGATAGATTCTTTAGGTAAAACCAGATTCTCATAGCTATCACAAATAAGTTAAAAATAGCTTTTAACATAAAATATGGAACGTATAGCTATAAGGTGATGCATATTAGGTTGAAGAATACAATGGCAACATACTAACAAATTGTAACATCCCTATTCATTTGCATTCTCACATGAACCTATTCATTGCATAAATGATTTGAAATCCCACATGAACATAAGTATTAGATAAATGATCATTTAGATATGAGAATTGGATAAGCACGATAATGACAGTTGCATCATTGCATTTGAGACACTAGAACAAATATGTAATGTTTGTATAATTGAATGGAAAATTATCTTATGTTGTGTAGATGTTATAGTATCATAAATAATGGTGTTTTATAGCTCATTTAAAAGTATATGGAGCATATGAGGGTTAGGAGATGGATGGAGATGATGAAGGAGTAAAGCATAGGGACTAAAGGGGAAAAGCAAACTTCTAACCAATGGAAATGAGACACTATGATTTTGTTTTGTTACAATAGGTTTACAAGTGGAATTTTTCATCCTTTAGGATCAAAATAGAGTAGTTAAACATAAGGGGAAGCATAGAAAGTGAGAGCTAAGGAAAAAGAAAGAAAAGAAGAAGAAGAATAATAAGGAGGGGGAGAAGAGTGAGCTGTCTAAGAAGGAATCCTAAGTTTTTTTGGTTCTGGGAAAATGGGTAAGTTAATTCATCTTGTTCCCATATGAAATTAGTCCTCTCATGACAAGTTAATCATACATGGTTACTAAGAATTATTCAATATTTAAGGTAAAGCTCATGTATGGAAGTTGAAATTCATGAGAAGCAAGAGTTTATTGTGTTGGTTTTATTGTTAGAGTAGAATTTTGTTCCCAATATTTCATAACCCTAGAAGAGGAATTAGGAAAAGTGTAAAATATAAAAGTTTGAGACTTATGCCCTATCTAGATAAAACATTTTTTTCTTAATTTTGTACATGTGAGGAGATATGGCTCCTTAATTAGGGGTGGTTCACAACCAACTGAAATCACCTCAGTCTTTCTATTTTCTTATATTTTGATGACCTTATGTTCAGATTTAGACAAAGTGAACAACATGAAACTTGTATGACTATATACCCTCCAAATATCTGCAATGCAGTTTTGCTTGATTTGTTGAGTGGAAAGAAATATGGCTTATTGATTGTGACTGGCCCTGAACCCAATGAAACTTCATCAGTCTTATAATTATGTTTCCAAGAATTTCATCACCATGGATTCAAAATTTGATGATGTGAAAAAATCCAAAATTGTATATTTTTGTCTGATCTATGTGCCTATGAAATTGTTTTACAAATTTAACATGGTTGTTGAGATATTGCTCCTTCATTATGACTGATTGTCAACATGTTGAAAACCTGATCACCTTGAGATTGGTCATTTATTTTGATGACTTTATAGAACGAATTAGACAATGTGTAAAACATGAAAAATATTCTTTTATGTGTTTTGTAACTTCTGGCAGATCATTTTTGTAATTGGATTTAATTTGAGATATTCCTAAGACTGTAAGACCTACTGAAACTGGGATGACATTGAAACATGGTAAAATAAAAAAAATTCACCACATTTTTAAGTGTTTTATATTGACCTACAATTTGAATATGTTGTATCATTATATGTCTAGTTTATTTGCAGAAAGGAATCAAGTCATTTGGATAAGTATATATAGAGTTATTACTATGAGAGTGTAGCAAGGTCAAGCTGCCATATAAGGAAAATATGCATAAACACTAGGTTCACCTGCATGGATCATGCCATAGTTGCATACCAAGCATTCATAACCATCTTGACATACTTATAACCATGTATGTATCAAATGTTAGGATCTCAACACTTCGAGGAAGCCCTAAAGAGAGAACTAAACCTACCATAAAGGTTGGTCACATCAAAAGTTGAGTAAAAACCATAATTAGATTCTAATGTGTATGTGTAGTAATTTTATAATGTGATATGTTCTATTACATGTATGTGATTGAATTGTTACCTTTTACATATGAATACAAGTCAAGTGAGAACTATATACTCTTAATGATTAATTGGTGTACCATTGTGAATGAATACTTACATATGGAAATAAAAAGATGTTGTGACCGACTCGTCGAACACTTACAAATCACTTGAAAAAAGAGACCAATATGTCTTATTGGTACATGTTATTAATAAAATCATTCACTTGTTATATGTTGGCCAATAAAAATCAAATGTCACTTGAATCACATGAATTCTCGAAAGCGGTGTTTGCCTTGTAAGGTCATGATAAAAATCAATCTATTGCATTTGCACATGCATAGTCAATTATTATACTTATAATGTATCCTGATGATTTTTGATGTTGGTAGTGCCATTAGAATCTGATTATTATTTTTATTCAGTGAGTCGCTACTCACCAAATCGCATTTATGTTTTTTAGATACTGAAACATATGCTTTGGATACTTTGGAGTATAGAGTTTTACATATTGATATATGGATCACATGTCATCAGCTGAATTCTAACTCTCTCTCTTTGTGTCAAGTACATATATCTAGATAGGAATCAATTTATGGTCACTAGCCTTTAACATTAGTTAACATATATATATATATATGATGATGAATCAACCTTTATGCATATATAATTTTAGACATGAATTCCATGATTAGTAAATGAAAATGGTCATTATAGTTTTTGGTATATGACCAGGGACAGGTTCCATGTGGACATACATATGAACATGACATGACTTTTGCACTATTATGCATTATCATATGACATAGTCTTATATGTATATAGGGCATTAGCAGAGGGTAGCAATGGTAGTACCCATGTCTCACGGATGAGAGAAGATTCAACCGATTTGCATTCCATAAAAGCATCATGCCAACCATTAAGAGATCAACCTATTGATAGAGTTAGATCTCCTACACAATCTCATGCACAATACATATCTCATTGGACAACCACAACATAAAATTGGTGAACCAACAATGTAAGGTCCAAAAAATTAAAAGAGAAAGAAGGTATGACAAATTAAGAAAATAAGGTGTTGTGGACTTCAGTGGTACCAGAGATCTATCAGTGGCAGGGAATTTGATGAAATACATACCAGAATAAAAGTTTGATTGTGCATTGTCGTTGCTACAGGGGAAAACATATGATTGGTGGGAAACCATTCTAGGGAGTGATGTCTAGCCTCTAACGTAACGACCATATTCATATTTGCTCTGATACCAATAAATGTAACGACCAATTGTGTTTACAAATCATGTTGCTCTGATACTAATAAATGTAATGACCAATTGTGTTTACAAATCATGTTGCTCTGATACTATTTTTTTTCTACCACAATCTGTAATGCTACAATCGGTACCTATAAGAGCACTCAACATCCAAGATTTGCCCGTCAGCCCCGCGATGTCATACACACCGGGATTTACACGTCTGCCTCGCAAATGCTTGAGCCCTCTCTGATACCAAAACTATAACATCTAAATTCATTTGTCAAACCAATAACTGTGACACCCATTGTTCTCATTTATAAATCAACTTTGATACCACAAATTGTAACATCACAACATGGCTATAGCTGGTACCTATCAGAGCACTCAACATCTGGGATTTGCTCGTCAGCCCCGCGTGTGCTTGAACCCTCTGATACCACCAACTGTAAATATCGTCTTCAGTTGCAAATTATGGCATTTCACAATCGGAAATGCATACACATTAAGGTTTATTCATCATACATATATAATCCCATATGTATTTAATGTACACATGTGTTAACTAATGTTAGGACCAGTGACCATAACTAGTTCTTATCAAAT
>CATIWR010064532.1:0-11160 GCA_949677035.1 Omphalea diandra | reverse complement strand
TTAATGAGATCAAATCTGTCGACACTGCAGATCCAGATGCCACTGAATATTCAAGCTCATTTGCCAATACTTTTTCTGATACTGAGAAATGTTCTGGAATAAGTGAAACTGAAGTAGAATCACAATTTTTTGATGACAGTGATTTGGCATCACCATATGATGCATTCTGTAGCATCTTTCAAATGAGGTGTGTCTTTGTTCCATATTCTATGTGTGTGCACATGTGATTTGCTAGTTTTTTTTTTTTTTATAGCTATGTCATAGGGAAATGTATATTAAATGAATGACAACACTTTTCATCATCAGTTAAAATATAATTTATGATCTACATAGCTAGTACTTTTCAAGCTCTGCATAATCTGCATTAAATTAGTAAGTGAAATCAGCATGCTCTGAATTCGACTATGATGGAGTGGTAGATAATCCAAATTATGTTTTAATACTCTTGGCTGATATTGGAGTATACGGTCTGATTTCAAGAAACAATCTATATTATTGTAAGTAATGCTATAATTAGTCAGATAGGATCAAAATGACAGAATCATTTCTGGAACTTTTGTCTTGGTAAAAATAATGCACATGGATTTCTATTTTTTTCAGCATGCTAATTGATAATCATGTTACTCGTCAGAGAATTGCTTCTAGCTGTTGCTAATTCACTGTAGGTGGTTCTTTGAGGGCTTATCTTTCTCTTTGTACTGGTAATGGGAGCACATGGTGTATGTTTTTAGTTTCTGTTGGATATGTAGAATATTCTGTTAGTGTTGTCCTCCGTGGTGGTTGAATTTGTTTTTCTTATAAAAATGTGCAATAATTTGCTATAAATATTTCTTAGAGAAAAAAAAAAAAAATCACCTGGCCACATATCTGGAACCAATTATCTAAAGGTTTTTGCTCTTTTTTCCCCATTTTGTTATAATTACATGCCAGCTTCACTGTTTGCCTTATCGCAGTTTTTATTTGATCATTAATCTCTATTCTCCCTCTTTTCATTGCATCTAGTCTTATTCTTGTGAACTTTTTAAAACTAAATTCCTATTCTTTATCATATTTTGTGTTTCATTCTAAATGCCGATCCTAATCAATATGTTCATTTTCTATTATTATGTGATGGTCTCAGACTCTAGCTCTTACTGTTTTTTACATGTCTTTGTGCTGCATAGAAAAGTTTTTTTGGCTGCTTATTGTATGGAAAACCATTCCCAAGTCATCAACTGGTTTTCCAAATTTAAAGGGACCAATTAGTTTATTTTGATGTGTGTGCAATTATGCATTTGCAATTTGATTTTGTATCTTGGAAGAGAAACTGTAAAATGAAGTAGAGGATTTGTTAATGGAAACGGAAATATTAGGAAAAACTTTCAGTTTGATTTTCCTTTTGGGATCTTGTCCATATATTGAAGTGCTTATTTGAAATTGACATTAATACATAAGAAAATATTAGAAGATGAGGCACAGTCATTTATTTCTAGGCCAATGCTATAAGTATTATTCATTTACGTAAAGATTATGGCCTTATGGACTATAAATGATCAATTTATTTAATCCTTCACTACATTAATCAATTAATTAAGATGTCCCCTTGACTGTTATATAAATAGTGCCACATACATCTGGCTTACTGTTCTGAAGTTGAGAGCATCTCCCATCTACATGAATAAGCCTACATCCCCATGGCTTTATTTGCATGATTTTCCCACATTATCACATATCTGAAGTTTTTAGTGTCCCTTTTAATATTTTGCACCTTGCGTGGTTTTGAATTCAAGCAGCACCTTTCTGAGCCAAAGTAAATAACACTATGGTCGTTTCTTTTTGCTTTCCTTTAGGAAGAAAAAGTTAACAAATCATTGGAGGAGCTTTATATGTCCTCTGATGTGGCGTTGCAAATGGACAGAACTGAAAATCAAGGAAATTGAATCTCAAGCATTAAAATATGCTACAGAACTAGCATCATATGAACAGAGGAAACATTCTCAAATCCATGAATCTGCATGTGAAGGTTTTTGTTCAAAGTTGTTGGCATTTTCAAATCAATGTTATAGAAGAAGGGCTATGAAGAGGAGGAAACGAAAGAGAACTGAAGACACGACTAATACAGCATCATATATGTTACATCATACCCTCTTTTCTTATCTGGGTATATGCTTCTTCTTTAAACTTGCTATTGTGGTTTAGATTCCTTGCTTGGAACTCCCTTCTTCTCAATGTTCTTCAGTTTTACCTTGTAATTTATGCAGAAAGCAAGAGATCAAATCCATATGGAAGTTCTGTGATTGATGATTTTGACAACACAGGTAACAGCTTCTGTATTTTGATTTGGATTATGCTTCATGGCATACTGAACTATCTGAGTAATAGCCATGGCTGCCTATTTCCTATATTGCAATACATTAGTACTGTCACCTCATAAGTCTCAAGAGTGCTTCATTGCACAACACTTTCAGTCTTTACCAATTTAGCCTGGTGTTTACACAACATGTTGTTATGTTTGTTCCTATTATCATCATATATACATGTTTAAAATGTGAAATAAATTCAGCAAAAGTTGTTGTTGACTGATTTTCATTTGGTATCTTGTATCAGCAATTACAGAACAGCATCCTGATTGCGATGACAAATTTGGCACTGATAATGATCAATTATCTTTTGAGCTCGAAGATGGGTATAGTTCGTTGGAGCAAGTCCTTGGGAAAATTGAAATAGTGCAATCGCGGATTCTCAAACTGAAGAATCAACTTGATGCGGTCATGTCAAAACATGCTGCTAAATTTTCTTCCTCTGAGAATTTAAGCCTTCTTGCAACTTGTGATGGACAGACTAGTTCTGCTCCTAGTCCTACATTCTCTGCTGGCAATGGAGAAACAATGTCAGCAGGTGCTATGCATAATGCAATTCAGCATATCTCAGTATATGATATTGGAGATTTGGTTTTGCCTGACACCGCCATATCAATTTATGGAGAGGCTGTTCATGTACCTGATATAATTGAAAGCACAGTCGGAATGTTGTCTGCTGATGATGTTACCTTCCATCAGCCACAAATTGGGGACTCTTGTGAAGACGTAAGAGTGTATATTTACTGTTATCTGTACTTATTCTGCAATTATAATGAGATGTTGCTTGGAAGAATATATGTGGTTGAATATAACTCTAAAATTGACAACAAAATTGTTCTTTGAGCTTATATAACCTTGTTTCTTGATTTTAAAAATATACATACATACATACATATATATATATATATATATATATATATATATATATATTCACAACTCTGATGCTCTTTGCTGAATTGACAGGAAAAAAAGCTCATTCTTCATGAGCAAATGTAGCCTGATATTTTATTTTTTGCAATCCATATAGCGATATACATTATATACATGTATAAATAATGCTACATATTATGTAATTGCAGTCTGTGTTGTGATTATTCCAATTGTAATATGTAATTCTGAATCGTGACTTATCATCTATAGATCTTTTGATTCCTAAATTCTTTCAAATCATATCTGAATGTTAGTACACCTCTTATTCTGGCTTATTGGCTCCAAGTTTTATATGGTTACTTTTTTATTCTGAAACCTTAAAGGTTAACTTGAAATCCTTTATGAAGCAAGAAATATTTTTCTTCTATCAAATGGGATCATTTAAGTTTAAATTTGTAAGTTGTCAGATAGATTGATGATGAAAAATTTTCTTTTAAAGTGCAGCTGCATATATGTGATGCTTCCTTGAGTCTACAGTGCTGGAAGCTCTCATGCACCATGACTAAGTTGTTGGATAAATAGAATAGCTATTTTATTCGTTTTTGAGATATGATAACAATAAAGAATCCATGCTCACTGTAGCACAAATTCCCTTAATCACTTAAATGACAGTCTACCTGCAATTTTTGCATTTGCAGATTGTGGATAATGTGTTGTTACATAATGAGGTAGCTGAGGGAGATGTCCACGCTTTCATAGGGACAAGTGATCAACTCCTAGAGAAGCATCAAGAACCTGAGAAAGGAGAAGAAGAAGAGGAAGAAAGCACCAATGTGTGTCCCACTCCTGCCTCAGAACTTGATCCAACTGTGAAAACCATTGTGCCACACGAGCAATCTACTCTGAAATCATGTTTGGCCACAGATTTTCAATTTCCAAGAAACAAGAGGAAGCGAGGGGAGAGGAAAGCTGGTTCGGTTGGTTGGAATAAGAAATGCTCAGGTCAGGCTGATAGCCAGTGATCTGTGGAAAGAAATTCTTTGTCAAATTGGCTCAACAAGCTTCAAAGCATGGATTTTCTAATAAGCTGCTGGAAGTAGTAGCGACTTTATTAATGTAGATGTGTTACAAAAAATCGGTCACATCTTAGCCCCAGCTTGTAGCATCACTTATGGGTCAAGAAGTGTCATTTGTACCACTGCCACATTATAAGACCAGTTCTGGATCCTAACTGTATGTTTGCCAGTCCTTTTTGTATTTGTTCTGCTGTTTTTATGCTAGGTTTAGTTGGTAATCATAAGTTTAGCTCTTATGGACTGGCAGGTGGAGCTGATTTTCCAAAGCCAAGAACTGGTGTGCGCTTCTAGTTTTACTAAGGCTGCTGGATTTTGTTGAATGTTTTTAAAAGTCTTGTATCTCCTACCATGTCAATTTTATCATTTTCTTTCCCTTCTTTTTCACCCGCATGAGTCTGCTGACAAATAAGAGTAGATAGTTCCAATCTACACCTAGTGATTTTAATCAAAATCTGTCAGGGGCAGGCAATTGCATTGATATTATGCCTGGAATTTTGGTGCTTCAAGTCTTAGGGCAGCTGAAATCTTTGATGCTTCTGTTGAGTGTAAATGTGCTGTTTTTAAACTGGCACAAGCCTCAGGATGCTGCAAATGATATTGGGGAATGAAGAAATGGAACTCAAAGAACTGGAGAAAAACGACATCAAGATGGCTCTAGGCTTTGTTAAAGTGAAGAGCATTGGAACTTAATTAGTATAAGAATTTCGGGTTTCAATTTTTTGTAGGAATTGATGATCATAAGCTAGAAATGCAGTTGTAGTATTGATTGGAATTTTTAACTTTCAAGAAGAAAAGGTTGCTTAGTTATAATGAACTTGAGCCTGTCACTGGATGGTGCCAAATGAACAATGAAAGAAAATCAAAATGAGAAAAGGTATCCATTTGTATTCTAGTTATTCTTTCTTTTTGGAAGCTAAGTCTTCTATAAAGGAGTGATAATGCAATTGGTTGTGTTATTTATTTGATTCTCAATCCTCCCTTTATTTATTTTTGATTCTCCATCCCTTTTATAAATAATTTAACTCATCCAAATGTAACTACAATTTCCTCCCCCTTAAAAATTTTAAGTTATGAAAAATTAATTATTATCCTCTTAAAAATTTTTTAAGCTATGAGAAATTGATTATTGTATGCTATATAATATTTAGTTAAAGGGATTTCGATTATGAATTTTAAAGAATTTATAAATATGATTAAAATTTATTACTTAGTTAAAAATTCAAAATTTATGAATCTTTTACATGTCATCATTCACTATAATCTTTTAAAATAATAAAATTTAAAAACTGTGATAAAAGATGAAATTATATAAATAATGGATTCACAATTAAATTGTTTATTACAAAAATGCTCTTTATATCCATGAATTTATTATGCATATTAAGCATGTTAGATTTTATAAATCAATGGATTTTAAAATTTACAGAATTCATAATTTTAAATTTATAAATTTTAATAAGAGAAAGTTCAAAAATAAACCCATGGTTTTACCATTTTTTAACGTGTTATTTTTTTTTAACAAATCAGTATATATGATTTATTCTGTTAGTAAGTATATTGTCATAATATCATTAATTTTCTCTTTCATCATATAAGCATCACACAAATACACTCATGTTATTATGGCAAGATACTACATTTTACTAATAAAGTAAACCATATATATTAATTTATTAAAGTTGAAACATGATCAAATCATGAATATACTTGTTATATTTTCTCTTTTTAATGAATTTCATAAATTCAAAAATATTTAATCTAAATGTAGCCTGAGGTTATTATTTATAATTTATAAACATAATTATTAAAATGATCTGCACTGTAATTCTGATAACACAAAGTAAGTCAATTTGATTTTGATAAATGATAAAATTAGTATAAATTAATTATCAATCTACGCATTGCATATATTGTGATAATAAAATTTTGCTATATGAAATTAATTTGATATTTCTGACGTTGCAAACAACCAAATAAAAATACATAATACGGTAGTCAAGAGAACTAAAATTTCCCTATCTCATAAGTCCGATCCCTCCATCACGTAGGCCAATTTTGTCCGACAACAAAGTTGATAGCTGCGCGAAGTTTCACTTACACCTCAGTTTCAGTAAAGTTGTAAAGTCCAATAAGGTCACCAATCACTAATTCTTTTGTAAGTGTTCTCATAATGCATATTTTCAAAATTGGATTGAATTGATTAATTGAATAGATAAAATTACAAATTAATTAGTAGTTCAGTTTATTCAATGTTAAAAATCAATAATAAAAAGTCAATTAAAATAAAAAATTGATAAAAATCGAAAAATTAGTGAAAATAAAAAAATTAGACAAAATTAGTTTAAATTAAAACTATATTATTTTACACAAATTTAAAATTACATTATTTGACTTAAAATTTAAATATTAAAAATATTTTTTTATCAATATAATTTTATAATTAATTGATAATTTTTTTAATATAACTATTCAAATTAAAATAAATGGTTTGCAAATATTGTATAAATAAATAAATAAAAATTGATCTCAATAGTCAAGAAAGAAAGAAAGATCTTAACTATTTTAGCATCGATTAGTATCTTAGAGTTAAGATAGAATAATAAAATATTTATTTTCACAAATACTATAAAAGTATTTAAATATTAACTATATAAAAATAGCAAAAGCTAAATATATATGCGGTTTCACTTCAACAACATGGTTTAAATGCCATTTTAAAGTTATTGGGTTCACAGAAGTTAAATTAAAAATAAAATTCTTTAAATGATATTAAAAATCACATTAAAAAAATAATCTTAATTAAATTGTTGATATAATTCTCTGAGGGGTCAAGACAGTAATGTTATAAAAGTGATTGCTGCATGGTGTAGTAATGGTGCCAAAGAACAAGCCTGGTCTATAATGAACAAAAGCAAAAGATGACTGAAAACCCTTATACTTTTGACCTAATAAAGTTTTTGCCAAATAATGGTGGTGGCTTTCCCATTTGTTTCTCTTCGACAAAATAATTCAATCCAATTGGAGTCCATTATAAATAAATCTTGGGGTATTAAACTCATTATTTAATAATCGAACTTACATTGTTTATTTTTATAATATGTTTCTTGAATTAGGGAAAAATAACTTCATTTTTTTTAGAAGGTTCATTGGTTTTTAAAATTTAAGTTTTTTCAAATTTTGATAAAATTGGTCAATTATTTTAATTTTGACAAAATTAGCTAAAATTGATAAAATTGGTCAATCTTTTTAATTTTGGCAAAATGAGCCAAAACTCATGACCTTTTTTCAAATCTAGCAAAAATCTAACTTGATCAACATAGAATGATCCATCAAGTTAAAATATTAAATTAAAATAACATTAATTTATATTATAAAATAATATTAATTGATATTAGTAACTAATGTTAACTAATTTTATCAATTTTTTTAATAAAAATTTATATCAGTTGGTTCGTCATGCAATATGATACATCATTTTATTTTAATCAATTTTAAAATATTGAGTTTAAATAATGTTAATTAATTTTTTCATAAAAATTTATATTAGTTGGTTTGTCACATATTGTGATATATCATTCTATTTTTGATCAATTTTAAAATATTGAGTTGAAATAATGTTAATTGATGTTAGTAACTAATGTTAATTGATTCTACTAATTTTTTTTATAAAAATTAATGTCAGTTGGTTTGTCATGTTATGTAATATATTATTATATTTTGATCAATTTAAATTTTGGCTAGATTTGTCAAAATTTTATTAGTTTTAGCTAATTTTTGTCAAAATTAAAAAAATTTACCAAATTTGTCAAAATTTTATCAGTTTTAGCTAATTTTGTTGAAATTAAAATGATTGACTAATTTTATCAAAACTCAAAATAGACTAAATTTTAAGAGCCAATAAACCTTTTTAAAATTTTACTTAGAGATGACAGTTTCTATTTTAGCATGAAGCTCAATGATGACTCAAATTCAAGAAGTTTCAAATAAAATATGATTCGGTTTGCGAATCCAAGTTAATATTAATTTGATTCAAAATTATGAGTAATCTGATGTATCCAAAATCGACTCAACCCAAAAATGATTTGATCTAAATCTATCCAATTTAATTTATTTATCACCTCTAATATTACATTTTTAATATCTGAGGTCTAACTTCAAAATATATTCTATTTGATGAATAAATAAAATTAATTCAATCTCTTAGCTGGATGGAAATTAGATTATAGAAATCTCCTCCAACTGAAAAAAGAAATTGTTTAAAGCAAGAGACATAAAGAAAAGGTGAACCCTTGATCTAACTGGAAGGACATTCCTTATTTTAATAATGAAATGGCATGCAATCCGATTGCATAACATATCTCATAGAATTTTTTGACAAATTAAAAAAAATTAAGGATAAAATAATAAGGGTTTAACTATGCTGGTGCAAGATATCTAATCTGATCCAACACTTCCAATCATAATGCCTTTTTTTCCCCCCTTCTTCTTCTTCTCTTTTGTAGCAGCTTTTTGAATCCAGGATATAACATTAGCCACAAGTGAACCATGATGCCATCCATTAGCAAATTATTTATAAACAGACTGGATCTTGAGAACGCCCACTCTTTCACGCCTTTGTACATTAAAAAATTGACCTTTCTTCTTAGCTCAAAGCTTTCAATTAATATGTTACAAAGATTTTACATACTAATATTTATTAAGAAAATTCTAGAAATGAAGTTCAGGGTCCTAATTTCATCGATATAATCTACTCTTTTGAAAATTCAAAAAAATATTACTCAAGAAAATAAGTTAACTTATTTATGGATAATATCTTAAACACATTAAAGATCAATGGTCTTTTGTTTAAAAATAAAAATACACTTAAAAATATATAATATCTCATTTTTATAGATAATCTCATGCTTGAAATTTTATATCTTAAAAGCGAATTATCTCGAAGTATTTATTATAAATCATAATTCAATTTGAAGGTGATTAATACAGTTATTATGAGATCCATGTTGCAATTTGTTAGCATCTCAATACTTGTGCATTTTTGGGAGGTGAAAACTAAGCAAAAAAATATCTACATAAAATGAGGGGTTTTTTTTTTTTTTTTTCTCACTTTAAAGCTCTATGATTCTTTCAACAAAAAGTCAGGTAAGGCACGTCTATTGTCTAAGATAGATTAATGACCCCTCTTAGCCTAACTGATTTCATATCACTTGCTCAGAATCATTCACAATACAAGAAAAACATTATTATAAGTGTCCAATTGCTTTCTATGCCCTAGAAAAGTAATCAATTAAAGTGATCAATGGAAAGGGCAATTTAGTAATTCCATTAAAAAAGCAACAATTTTTACTTTGCCTTTGAAATTTGAAAGTTCTCTCTCTCTCTCTCTCTCTCTCTCTAAACATGCCTGCCAAAGGAAAAGAGAATGTGTTGTTGTTGTAATAAAGAATACAGAAAAATAAAGAAAAGAAGCACATTGCCAACCCATCTTTTAGTAATAAAATTGAAGGCCAAACAAAGAGCTCTCTTCTCTTCTCTTCCCTCTCTTTCTCCACCCAAATGAAAAAACTTCCTTCTCTTCTTTCCCTACTTTTCTTCCATTTCCACACTCATACTTCAGTTGCCTTTGTTCATGCAAGATCTAAAGAACTCTCAAACAAGGTAATTGACCACTTCTTCTTCTCTCTTATAATTCTTGTTTCTTAGAGATTCTTGCTTCTTGTTATATGCTATATGCTAACACAAGTTGACCTTAATTTCTCGACATGCATTGCTGTTTTCTTAAATTTGCAATAAAGAAATAAAAAAAATGTACATGTGATTAAGTTGTGAGACTATTGTCTAGTTAAGGGCAATTTTATAATTCATTTCCACAGCTAATTAAGGTTAAAGTACTCAATTAATGCTTAAATATAAATACAGGTTCATATGCTTTAGCACTAATCATTCTATTCCACCACATGACAATTTCAGGGAAGCATGCCTCTTACACAAGGTGCTCCTATTCTTTTTTTGGGTTCATTTTATTAATTAATTTTGATGATTTTTCATTTTTCCTATCATTTTCAATAGCAGGCATAATCATGAGGAGGGTGGCCCTTGTTTCATAAAATTTATTCTCCTAGTGTTAAAACATAGAAAGCAAATAGATTCTCCATTGGACCAATACCATAATAGCTTTAGTGATTGAGATTTGAAAGGATGTCTTTGGAATATAGCTGTATATGTTTTATAATGGCTCATAAAATAGTATAGTTGTACTGGAACATGTCCACTTGGTCTTAGGTTTGTTATATTGATGGACCAGATCAAACTCTTTGTGTTAAGAGGAGTCAAGCCCACTGCATTTCTCAAGGGAGCGCAGCTTGTTATTATGAATTAGTTCTTGAAATTTTAGTAACTAAATCCTCGCCCTTCATGTTAGAGGTTCAAATTTGAAATCAGAACTTTATGCTCCATTCAGAAATTTAAATTTTGAAAAAAAATTTAAAAATTAAATTTTATTCCAATGGTTCTCTTATATAGAAAGACTATATTGAAAAGTATTCATTTTTTAATTTTTAAAAAGAAATGATTTTATAAAAAAAATTATGGAATTTTATTATTGATTTTCTAAATTTAAAATCTATTTCCATCACAAGACTTATATTATTAAAGTGAGTAAATTCTGTTAATAGAATTATTTTTTTTTTATCTCGCATAATTTATTTTGAACAAAATCTATGTGTAAGTAATTGGGCTCGTAACTTGTTAGGTGAGTATTATTTTTTTTAGTGTAAGGGATCAAAATATATATATATATATATATATATATATATATATATATATATATATATATATATAGAGTAGCTATGAGGGGGAGCTAATAAAAAAAATCA
>CATIWR010064529.1:0-20573 GCA_949677035.1 Omphalea diandra | reverse complement strand
TTTTTTTTTTTTTTCCGCTTCCTAAAAGGATTGGCACAATTTAATTTCACATTCCACATCTGAAACCTCCAAGAAAGCCCAAACAGCTCTAAATTTTAAGAATAGTTGAAAAACAGGGGAAGTAATTTGTCATACTGAATAAACTGTATTCATATTAATCCGAATCTGCTAACCAAACTTCATAATGAAATATGAATAACTCTGTATACTACACAGAATTTAGCAAGTTTCTACTCTATTCTATAACCCTTCAAACTTTAAGAATTTTGATTACTTTCCCTCTCTTCTATAATACAAATTTACGTTTCCTTGTATTTATACAAATGCAATTAGTTGCATTGGCAAAATCATGAGATGGTTTAATAAAATAGCAATATTCAGACATATGCTAAGCCCTGCTATCTGAGAATTCTGACAACCAATCCTTTTTTTTCACTATGATTCTCAGGTAAACTTGCATACCTCAAGCTGACCTGAAGTTTATAGGATCTATTACACTAAAAGAACAAACAAATAACATTTTAGCATGTAGCCTTCCTCGGTTTCATTATGCCAAGATAAATAATCAGCATGCAACCTTTGTGTCTTCAATGAGTTAGCCCTGTTCACGGATGAATAACATGCACGGACACAAACTACACTTCTTGAACAAAATCGTTGATCAATAACCTTATAGCAACCTGTTCTTCCTAAAAACCTATAATTGCAAACATAGCCTCTTTAAACCATCTAGAGATGCCAGATCCCAAATTTGTCACAGTAAACAATCTAGGACTCCTGGACTCTATAGACCACAGGTATTGCATATCAAATTAACTATATCTTATTTAGACTATTATCTCAAGAACTGAAAAGGCATGAAATTATATTTGAAGGAATCATGCAGCAGTTATTAATAATCACAATAAACAACAAAAGTACTTAGTACTTAATTTGTGTATCTTTATAAGAAGGAAACTTCATAGTGTACTAACATCAACATGAAGAAACAAGGAAACATGTTATTACATCGTTTCTAAATAATTAGACAAACTTCACATGAATGTATTTGAAAGGAGAAAGGGATCGCAAAAAAAAAAAAAAAAATTAACAAAAGCACTTACTCAGATGGAGGTCAGCAGCAACAAACTCCAATAGGGGTCAATTTGGCTAACTTATACTGGTTCAGAGTCTGCAGTTAGCAGTTGAAAGCAACAAAATTAATATTTCAGAATTCAGAAATCATGAGAAATCATAAGTTTGAGTTAAACAAATGGACCTTATGTTTTCTGGGTAGATTGTTGCAATCCTCAGATTTCACAAAACAACTCTTTCAATCGCTTCCAATTTTGGGTTCTTTTCAGCTTAAGTAAAAGCCAGACAACGTCAAGCACAATCGATGTAATTTTTTAATTTATACTACTATGAGCACCAAAAAGCAGACTCTCTAGCATTCATACTATACACAGTTGAAAAGACATACTTTAGCTGTCTTAGAAACCATGAACTGCAATCCTGAAGTAGATACTCCTTGTACCTGAGCAGACAAGAATATATGAGCAGCAGCCAATGAAAAGGAAAATGAGAGATAAGCACAGCTACATGGCTTAAAAATTTTATTCTTTCTTACCTAAAACTAGACACACTATGACCAGATCCGTTATTTGTAACAATTTATGTTTCACAAATCTTGCTTTCAAGAAGCTTATTAAATTTTCAACTATAAAATTACATTTGCTTTCAACAAGCTTATTAAACTGTTACTACTCCTACTGCCACAAGTTACCACCTACAACAAATGTTGTCAGCATTCAAGATATAAGCTGTCGAGAAGAACACCCAAAGCAAGGGCAGTCGGTATTTGATCTTCGATCTTGATTTTTCATGAATGCCGACACCATGATAAAAGAATGGCTGCATCACCTTCAAGCTATTCGAATCCATTTGCCCTTCCTTAAACCACCGGGATATCGATAAAGGGATGAGGATGGGGATTCGATAATTGCTATGTAGGACAGAGTCAGGGGCCTTCTCACCTCCTACGATTTGTCCGGCGGAAAAGACTTCCTGAATGGAGTAAAAGAACTTGGGATCGTCGATCTCTTCCTTAAAGATTGAGATGAGTCGATGTCGGTCGATGGTGTGAAAATAGTCCTGAGGTCGAATTCTAAAAACCACCGAGAGGTTCCCCACTCTTCTTTGATCCGTCTTCCGACCGAGTGGCAGCCTCGACCCATGCAGAGGTGCGACGTCTCTGGAAACTCGAAATCGTAGAACAATTTATTGGTGTTTAGCGTTAAGTAAACTGAAATTCTTAGTTGAGGATTAATTAAACTAGAATTCTTACTTGATAATTATTAAATGAAATGATAAGGAGCGAATAACAAAAATTATGGTGGGAAACAAAATAAAAGCAGATACTTTTAAATTTTTAATTTAAATTTAAATAATCTTTAATGATTTTTTTTATTGTAATAAAAAGTGTTAAAAATATATGATTTTATGACAATAATTATTAATATATGTGACAATTATGATTTTTCATAAAAACATCTTTTATATGACAGTTAAAATTTGTCATAAAAAATTACATACAATAGTTAAAAAAACTCATCTTTGAAATTTTTATTATTTAAAAATGTGACCTTATTTTATGATAAATATATAATATTATCATATAAGCATGATATAAATAAATAGAATTATTAATATTGTGATAAGATTATTTATAACCATATGAAAATTATCACAAATTAGAAAAATTTTAATGTTCTGTAATAAGTGTATAAAATTGTCATGTAATCAAAAGATAAAAAAATAAAATTATTACTACTGTGATAAGTTTTTAAATTCTTATCACAAATTATTTATAATTTGTGATAATATTATTTGTAACTATAAAAAAAGTTGTCGCTTAAAAATAGATTTCTTGTAGTAATACAACTAAATAATTCATACAATAAAAAAGAAACTATATATTTCAATATTATAATTTTATAATGAAAATATTCAATTATATCATATAATTTATGATTTATATTTTGGAATATAATTAATATATTTTGCATGCTTTTGTATTTTTTAGAAGTATAAATTTAAATTATAAAATATATATTCAAAATTAAAATTAAATTGAATACGCTATTATATATTTTGTATATCATATTTGTATTAGCATTTTGATTAAGTCTTTATTTTTTATAATTTATATTTATCATTCAGAAATCACATTATAATATTATATATAATAATTAGTTACAATAATTGATTATTGTAATAGCAAGTTATAATAATTAGTAATTATAATAACATGTTACTGTAGTTAGTTTTACAATTGATCTAAACTTATATATTATTTATTGATTAGATTAAAAAAAAAATTAAGACACTCAAATAAGAGTTAAATCTATAATTTTATTTTTTTTTTTTTCTGGATGGAGCCTACATAGATAATGAGTACATGCCGTCCCCACCATCGTTATATAAAAATGTGCCTGCTCTTCGGTATCTGCTCTACCAAAACTAATAGTAAGCCCATTCTGCAAACAACTGAAAATGGCTAAGTTATGGATATCGTTGTTCTGTTGTCTAGCTCTGATTACTTTAGCATCAAGAGTAGGCGGTAATGAAGAAGAAGAAGAAGAAGAAGCACGGCGAGAAGCGGACAGAGTGACCAAATTGCCGGGACAACCGCGAGTGAGATTCAGACACTACGCCGGCTACATTAAACTAAGACCTCATGATGAAAAGGCACTTTTCTACTGGTTCTTTGAAGCCCGAAATGGTGCGTCTAACAAGCCTGTGGTTCTTTGGCTAAATGGAGGTCAGCTTTCTGTAGGTCTCTGTCAATCTGTCTTTCACATTTATTTTGTTTCTAGTACATTTTAATGCATTTGTTGCGTTCAGGTAAAATTCTTTTAACCTTTCATCAAATTCCGATAATGTACAATTCCAAAAACAACGGGGTACAGATGAATATGACCAGTATCTGATTTTAACAGTCTAGTATCAATTTTGCACTGAATTTTAGATCGCAGATGATAATGAAAGTTTTGATATCGTATTCTAAATTATTGTTGAATAGTCGAAACTGTTGACTGCCAATTAAATTTTTATTTTTTTAAATTTAAAAATATTTTTTTGGAACTGAGTTATAAAAATTAAAAAAAATAATAACAAAATCACAACAAATAATAATATTATTAATTTTGAAAAAAAATTTTTTATGTACAACTCATATAATATGTTAACATAATAATGTTAGTCAATCTCGTATTGAAAATATATACATATTTAATAATTTAAATTTAATTACTTAGTTTTAATCGTTTAATAATGGTTAAATCCAAATCGTCACTTATTCCCTATCTAATTGAAAATTCTCTATGTTTGGCAATGATTGACCATATTTCATTATATTAAAATTCTATTTTATTTTTTAGAAAATATTTATTTTAAAAGATTTTTTTATATTACATAATGTTTGAAACGCTTAATTAATTAATTAAATAATTTTTAAGCTAAAGAAAATTATATAAATCAGTTCAATAATTTATAAATAAATCATACAAGTAATATTTTTTTTTTTTGAAAAAAGAAAAAGATAAAGATAAAACTGTGAGGTGAAGAAGATTCAAAAAAGGGTTAGTGCCTCGAGATCCAAGTCACAGGCCTAATAGAAACAAGTCTTAAACCAAAAAAACGTTCAAAACTTCATCATTGCATTCACATCCTCCCCTCTCCTCTCTTGTTTTGCGAGGCTGTCCTTGGGTTGTTTTGTTTTGTGCTCTTTGCCTATGATGGACAAAATAGAGTGATTATATATGGGCCCATACCAAATATTACAAGGTGTCTCTACTGTTTCGTCTATTTTGCTCATGCATGGGTGAATGAATTATATGGTCAATGAGTAGCGACAACAACACATGCCTGTTTGTTTCCGTTTGAAAGAATCGAAGGAAAATTTTTTAAAGAGATGGAGACGTCACTTTCTCTTTTCTCTTTCTACTTTTTCTTTTTCTTTGACGATTAGGTTACTAACACTCCAATTATTTAACACCTTATATACCTTATAGTATATGTGGTCCCTCCCTCTCTAATTTTATTTCACATTGTGCTGTTTTATTTTCTTTATTCTCCTATCACTGAGTGCATAGATTAATTGGTACCGAGTGTAGATTAGTTGGTAAGAAATTGTTTTAACTCAACTAGAGATTTCAAATTCAAATCCTAAAGTGATGTTTAGTAAGATGTAATGAAATATAATTAAATACAAACTCAACGAACTATTAAACTATAATTTCTTTTGATTAAATTATATTACATTTTATTATATCATATTAAACATTATCTAAGTACCCAATTGCGTTAAAACTCGATAGAAAAGCTTTACACTCTAGAGGTCTTATGCGACTCAAATTCGAACTAATCTCACACTAAAAGGTGTAAGAATACCAAATAATCTATTTAGAAAAAAAGTTCATTCATTCTCAGAACTGTAAATAATAAGTCAGATAAAATTATTATTATGTTTCTAATTATTGATATTTTTTTATCAAATATAAATAATGCATTAACTCGATGTATATATTAAAAGCCATATTGGCTTTGCCATTGACAATTTTTTTGTCCATAATAAATCCTTCGAAGAATCGTTGGAAGGTTGGATATTTGTCCCATTTCAATAATTTATTCTTTTTATATAATATCATAATTATTTTCCCTGATTATTTTGACGACCTCAGAATTTTCTTTTCTAAATGTGCTATTTTAATGATAAGGACCTGGGTGCTCCTCCGTGGCCTACGGTGCAGCACAAGAACTTGGCCCGTTTCTAGTTGGTAGAAATGGAAGTGATCTTATTCTTAACAAGTACTCTTGGAACAAAGGTATTAAATATCCTCAAATTCATACGTAAATTGATATTGAATTCCTAGTATCTCATATCGATTGAATATATAATTAAACTGATTTTGCACTCTTCTTATACCTTTTAATATTTCCCATCATTTATTCTACTGCATTCAACAGTATCTAATGATTTATTTAAAAATTGTAATACAGTTGCAAACATGCTGTTTTTAGAGGCACCTGTGGGTGTGGGGTTCTCGTATACAAACAACTCGAAAGATTTGCGTAAGCTTGGAGATAAAGTTACAGCAGATGATTCTCATGCTTTCCTAATCAATTGGTTCAAAAGGTTCCCAAGTTTCAAGTCTCATGATTTTTATATAGCTGGGGAGAGCTATGCTGGTATGTGTCATGGCCAACTATTTTTATTTTAATTATTTTCTCATCTTGCATGAGTTTATTGTTTGAAAATTGCTAGAATCTTAGCCGACTAAATATCATCCAAGCAGCAAAATTAAAGTACAACATAGACAATAAATTAAGACATAAAATAATATATTAAAAATATTTAAATTTTATAGGATTTAATTTCACATATGTTATTATAAAACCAAAACTGTGGTAAATATGCCGTATATAGGGGTGAACAAATCGGTCGGTTCGGTTTATTTGATTTTGTTTTTTGCTAAAATTATTCAAATCAAATTTTACATTTCACAAATCGAACTGAACTAAACTGAAAATTTGAAAAAACTTAATAAATCAAACCAATTAAATCGAATTTTACATTCATACAAATCAAACTGAAGTGAATCTATACACTTTCAATTCAATTTAATTAATTAACATGTATTTTAAATTTGGTTCTATTCAAATTGATTTAATTTATTAATAATTTTAGTTTATTGAATTTATTATATAAAAAATTGAAATTTTTTGAAAATGAAAATCGAACCAAACCAAATGTATTAAAGGATTAATACCGAACCGAACCGAATTAAATTAGTTAGATTGATTTTTTAGATTAAGTTTGATTTTTGCTTACCCCTAATTGTATTTGGTAAATATGGATCTGAATACTTTTTTGGATGAATCGAGTTGGATCATTGAGTAAAAAATGTATAAAGATTTCAAATCAAATAACTTATAATTTTAAGTTTTTTAAAATAAAAATATTTTTTATTTAAGAAATAAATATTTTTAATAATTTAAGTTAGATCATTTTGAAATAAAATCAAAATTGAGTCCCTTTGAAATCAAGTCAGATTTTTATTAACTTTAAATCTGATTTTGGAATCCGATAAAAAAAATTAACTTCACTGTTGAGTCAAATATAGTAGTGGATCTAACCTCTCAATATTATAAAAGTAAAATTTATATGAAATAATAATAAAATTCTAATTTAATTATTTATATTTAAATAAAAAATGTTTATATTAGTAATTTCGTAAAATAAATGCAATGTTTTATAAGCCAATAGTTCGATTAAAAAAAACAAATCATATACATTGCAAATCATATGGAATTTTTTATATAAAATAAGCCAAATCATATTAAAATTAATAGATTTTACATGCTAATAAACTCTAATAAGACTTTAAACTTCACTTCACTTTTTAATTATATAATATTAAAATGATATCAAAATACATTTTAAATTAAAATATAATAATAAACAAATTATGGTTACCTTTTCAATAATTTAATAAAAAAATATAATTTTTAACTAATTTCTTTATTTTGAGAGGTGGTACAAAGTTCTAAAGAAAAAATAGTAGGTGAATAATGATGATTAATAAAATTTATTGAGTAGTATATAGTAATATTTATAAAAAATTTTGCAAACACACCTTCACGTTGATTTTTTTATTTTTTTTATTTTGTCATGAACTCTCTATCCTTTTAATGGTAGGTCATTATGTTCCCCAGCTGGCTGAGCTCATCTATGACAGAAACAAAAAAGCTGCCAAACATTCCTATATACATCTCAAAGGTTTCATGGTAATGTATGCCCGAAATTTTAAGGTTAATGCTTTTGTTAGCCTTTTCAATTGCATATAAGTAATATTTATTATTATTATTATTTTATTCATGGGATTAAATTGATGGATCAGTATTTTAATTATAGAATGAGATAATTCACTCTTTTTAGTAGTTCTCACTAAATTGGTATAATCATAATGATGGATGAGGAAATCTCTCGCTATTCCTGATAGTGAAAAGACCAATTAGATTATACCTGATTTGACTCTTTTTTATTATAACAATAATAATAATAATTATTGATCATACAGATTTGTACTAATGTGATTCCTAATAATTTGGGGAATAGATTGGAAATGCTGTGATTAATGATGAAACCGACTTAACTGGCATTGTGGATTACGCATGGAGTCATGCAATCATCTCAGACCATCTCTATCACAAAGTAAAGGAATGTGCACTGAGGCAAAGCCATGATGCTGATGATGCAACCAACTGCTCTGCCCATTTCAGAGGATTCATGGAAGCCTATTCTGGGATCGATATTTATAGCATCTACACGCCAGTTTGCCTTGATTCTCCTTATCAAACCTCTCAAAAACTAATTCTCGGACCTCGACTCCTAACAATACAAGTAAGACATTTATAACCAACTTATGACTCGTCATTAATTATAAATTTAGTGAATCTTTAATGCAACAATTGATCATATGGTAGGTCTTGTGTTCACGTACGTTTTCATGCATTTATATTGATTGGTTCATTAATGAATTTGTTAATGAATCACTCACCATATATATATATATATATATTATTTTCTTCTCCAAGCATTAACGTTCATGTACCTTCAAATCGCAATTTGACGTACTATATATGTAGTCATTAACTAACGAACATGCTACTTGCAAACCTTCTGTAAGTTAAGTGTCTGATTTATTTTACTATTTTATACTTTCTTCAATCATTTTTATTTCTCATGTACTTTAATAATATTACATTTTCACTAACTAGTTATAGAATTTCAATATAAAGGGAGATGTTGAGTCAATGTTTTTAAAATCATACCAAACTGATAGAATTTAGAATAAATTAACAATTCAAGTTGATTAATCAAGATTATTAAAAAACATGATCATAAATCGGACTAAACTAATCAAACTTAATGAACCACGCTAAATTGATTTAGATTAAAACTATATCTTTTTATAAAAATTTTTAAGAGCAAACTTTTTATTTAAAATTTAAATGTAACTTTTTTTTGTATTTTTAATATATTATAATATTTTATTTTTAATATTATTTATGTATTTTTACCTAACAGACAATTGATTAACTGATTAATTTCATTTCATATTAAAAAATCCTGTATCAGATGGTAGGAAACCTTTAGTTTAATAAATGTTAAAGTGGTAGTAAATTCAAACCCTAATTGAAGTCAAATTAAAAAAGACACATATAAAAAACATAGGACAAGAATACAATGTGACGTCTAAGAATTAATTGGAGGATTTAAGGCTCCACCTGTTGTAGTAAATGGGGTGCTATTTCTTGCTTGCAGGACCTCCGGCACAGGCTCCCATCAGGCTACGATCCATGCACTGAAGACTATGCTGAGAAATTTTTTAACAGAGAAGATGTTCAGAGGGCCCTACATGCCAATGTCACCAAATTGTCCTATCCTTACACTACATGCAGGTAAACGATTCTGATTCTTAACCAACCTCTCCCTCCCCCTTTCACTCTTCTTGCCATTTAAATTGGGGAAAAATAAACTCCCTGCCGAATGCCATACAATTTCTTTCTGTTTACTTTAAATGGGAAAAAAAAAAAATCATCTCGGCCGCATTTTTTAAAAAATTAAATTATGCTTTGTGGTTTTTTTTTTTTTTTTGATTTTTTTGCAACTTCTTAGTTTTAACTATATATTAAGAAATGCATTTTTAAGAAATTAAAATCAAAATAGAATCTTTTAAAAAAAATTAAAATTATAAGTAATTCAATCTCATTTGAAAAATTACTCGAATTTCATTTTATATATTACCAATGATTCAATTCAATTAACTTGCAATTTGAATGATCCGATGTAATTTATTTGTCATTTTTTATATATAAATATATACAACATAAAAATTTTTCTAACTTTATTGAGCTTACTATTCGATATTTATTACCCTTTTTTTTTCTGGTAGATATAAATAGATTAATTAGCCAGGATTGGAAATTATATGCAAATAGGGAATTACCGAGCCGATTTGTTGTGCATGAATCTGATAGCCAGGAACTTCCAGCATTTCTCATCTGTCAGTGATTGCTTGTTAAATATTAGTATATTCCACTGAAGCAGCTAGAAGAGAAAAACGGAAATGATTGAGAGAGTGAGTGGAGGTACCTGGAACTTTCACGCATTTATGAGACCATGTGTCAAATCATCGAAGCTGAGCTTTCGTTCTGCCAAATTAAATGTGATATGGCAGCGGAAATCCTGCCCTCTCCTTTTCACTTGCTTCGTGTATTTTTCACCCACCTACCAATAATTCTCCTGTCATTCTAACTGCTGCTTCAACAAAATAACAATTCTATACAACTTATTGTCCCCTAGGGCTGATGCCTGGGACCAAATGACCTTGAGTTTAAACCCATAAGTAGTGGTGGATTATTTTAATAAGGATTTATATTAAAATTTTCTTTTTCTTATTAATACAAATATTTTTTTCCTTTATTAATACTAATAACTAATTCATCTTGGCTTTTATAAAACAACTCACCACATGATAGTGGCGGGAAAAAAACAGAAAAAAGAACAACACGACCATAATTTTTCTTACAGCCTAGCCTTCAATCACTGCAACCTACATAAGTGAAAAGCACGTTTCTGTGTAGCAACCTTTTGGCTACAAAAGGATAGAAAAAGGACACGTTCATGTTCAATATGCATGCTCTTATTTCAACCTTTGTCCTTTTGACAACTCTGTGTCAGGTTATGTTTGCTTGCTTTTCCCTTGGTCCGTGAACTTAGCCTGATAAAGGATAAAAGCTTGAATTGAGAACATGTTATAAAAGTACAAATGTCTATAATATTTTTGGCTAAAAATGATTCTTCTCTGTGATGCATGACAGCCGTGTTATTGAGAGGTGGAATGACGCCCCAGATACAATATTGCCGATTCTTCATAAGCTCTTGACCGCCGGATTGCGTATTTGGGTCTATAGGTATTTCCTCTGTTACCATCACTACAAAATTTATTGATTTGGGTATGATTAAAATTCTCTCAAAAGTTTGATTATTTGTCTTTAATAGTTTAAGGAAAGACTAGAATCGTCCATATGTGTCTCTACAACTTCTATTTTCAAAGTTATGGAGACATTTAATGGAAATGGTTCACAAAAAGACAAGTTATATCTTTATATTTTTGAAACAAATAGTCTTTGACAACAATTGTCTCGTGACTTTAAAGATATTGATTGTCTAACTTTTAAGACATCAGTCATCCCTAATCTTTTAAGGATATATACTAATATAGCAACACCATATAAGTTGCATTAATTTTTGAAAATATTAACATATGATTCACGTTAGAAATTTTCAATATGATATGATAAGGAAGTGTGACCAAAATTGAAATATCCGGAATTGATAGTTCTTATAATTGTTCAAGATCCGGTAACGAGCTCAACGAAGAAAAAAGATTACAGAAAACTCTAGAATAAGGAAGATTAGGGAAGAAAAGTAGAATGATGATGATTATTATTATTATTATTTTGTGATCGTCTTTTACAAAGCTATACAAGTTGCGGTGAAAACGAAAACAACGAACTCTAACTAATTTGTTGTGCTGGCACCAGATTAGACCAATGAAACGGTGCGTATCACTGTAACTTATGTATTCCAACAATAATTAATTTGAGTTCCGTTTTTGTGTCAATAATTGAGACAAATATAAGCAAAAGATGAACTGAAACATCAAAAAATACTAGTAATGAAAAAAATTATTGCAGCGGGGACACAGACGGAAGAGTGCCAGTGACATCAACAAGGTACAGCATCAACAAAATGGGACTGAAAACAAAGGAAGAATGGAGGGCGTGGTTCGACAAGGGTCAAGTAGGTGGGTGGGTGGAGACTTACGAGGGTGGGCTCATGTTGGCTACGGTGAGAGGTGCAGGACACCAAGTCCCCATCTTTGCGCCTCAGCAGTCACTTTCTCTCTTCTCCCATTTCCTCTCTGCCAAACCCTTGCCAGCTTCTCGCTTCTAGTTGCATGTGATCCATCTTAACTATGAATATTTATAATGCGATCAGTCATAGTTACTCCTTTCAACAACTTTTAGACACTTTCTATCATATTATTAGTTTTTTATAGTCCTCTTTAATCTTTGTTTATATTTCGTTCCATCAATTTATAATTAATTATGAAAGGTGCAATCCTATTCATTGACAGGTATGGAGTTTAACTGTTAGGTTTCTCATTCAGAAGCTTTAGCTGCTAAGGACGCTCATGTCTGACTAACAGGCTGTTTGCTCAGCTGCTGTTAATAACTTATAGCTAGTAGTTGTTGTCAATAATAGATGGATAGTAGCGGGTGATAACTGATACAAATTTAACAAATTTTGCTAATTGTTACTATTGATATATCAAATAATTAACATATTTAAAATATTTTATCTTATATTATTATTTACTTTGCTATACCAATCAAATAATAAACAGAA
Organism: Omphalea diandra; assembly: GCA_949677035.1. Taxonomy (NCBI): domain Eukaryota; kingdom Viridiplantae; phylum Streptophyta; class Magnoliopsida; order Malpighiales; family Euphorbiaceae; genus Omphalea; species Omphalea diandra. Next base: position 8,050 of record CATIWR010064529.1, on the reverse strand, counting down.
AATGTAATAGAAAAAATATCATTAGCATTATGTTTGTATAGTTTTTATTTTTAATATGAGTATTATAGTTATTTCAAAAATCACTTAAGATATTTTAAAGACTATTATTTTGACATATAACATTAATTTTAAAAATAAAATTTTCTTCTTAATCAATAGATATCATGGATTTCATTTTCAAATTCAGTTTATAGGAGTGTTTATCATTTGTCAAATAATTATATTAATATTTTTGAGAAGTGGCAATATAATATATTTCAATTTTCGTGTGACAAATAAACTAATCATTAAATATTTAATTTTATGAATTAACTAAAAAATATGAAAAGTTTAACAATATAGGAAGTTTTTTATAGAAAAATAATTAAGAAAATTTAATATTATAAAAGTTCTTCACATAAAAGTAATGTATAAAGTTTAACAAATACACAGAATTTTTCACATTTGTTAATGTATAAAGTTTAACAAATATACAAAATTTTTCACATTTGTTCTCTTTAGAATTTTAATAAAAATAACTATTTAGTTTCCTATATAATAAAAAAATTAAAAGAACTAAAGAGACAAAAAATAATAAAAAATAAAACTATGAATTTTCTTATACGTTATACAAAATTAAATTTTTATTAAAATTTATTAAACTAATTTCATTATATTTTTATTTTATTATTTTATTTACTTAAAAATATGTAATTAAATAATTGTATAAAGTAATAATATATTATAAAATAATTAATTTTAGTCCCAAATTCAGTTTTAGATGAGTGTTTACTAATTTATAAAGCAATTGTATTAACAAAAATAATATTTTTGATAATTAATAATATAATATATTTTTATTTCTTATATAAATTAAATATTTAATTTTCTCAATTGATTAAAAAATATAAATAATTTAACTATACAGGGAGTTCTTCATATAAGAATATTTTTAAAAATTTAACAATGTAGAAAACTTTTCACATAAAAAATAATTTAGAAAATTTAACAATACAGAAACTTCTAAAAATAACTTAGAAAGATTAATAATATAGAAAGTTTTTCAAATAAAAATAATGTGAAAATTTTAATAGTACATGAAGTTATTCATATTTGTCATCTAAGACTTTAATAATAAGCATTTAATTTTCTATACAATAAAAAAATAAAAAAAATTAAGAGACAAAAAATAGCCAACAAAAGAAAAAATAAAACTATGAATATTTTTATTTTTTATTGAAAAAATTATGTTATTTATTACAATTTATTAAACTGATTTACTTATAATTTTATTTTTATTATTTTATTTACTTGAAAAGGCCCAATTAGATAATTTTGTTATAAAATAACAATATGTTATAAAATAATTCATTTTGATATCAAATTCAAGTTTAGATGAGTATTTGTCATTTTATCAAGCAATTGTATTAGCCACATAATATTTTTGACAAGTAACAATATGATATATTTTTATTTTTCATATAGTAAATAAGTTAATAACTAAATATTTAGTTTTCTAATAAACCAAAAGAAAATATGAAAATTTTAATAATATAGAAAGTTATTTCTATAAAAATAATTTAAAAAATTTAATAATATACGAAGTTTTTACATAAAAATAATTTAAAAAGTTCAACACTATAGGAAGTTCTTCATATCTATCCTCCTTAGGACTTTAATAAAAATAAGTATTTAATTTCCTATATAATAGGAAAAATTTTAGAAACATAAAGTGACAAAAAATAACCAACAAAAGAATGAATAAAACGATAAATTTTTCTTATTTGTTATAAAAAAAATTACATTATTATTAAAATTTATTAAACTAATTTAATTATAATTATAATTTTTATTATTTTATTTACATAATGCTCTAATTAGATAATAACTTTTTATAATTATTATAAAATAACAATAAATTTTAATTATTATTTATATATTAATTTAATAATTTAGCTAATTAATAAATTATTTAATAAAAATAAATATTAAATTTATTCAAAATTTATTAATTAAACTTAGTATATTTAATATACAACACCATTCTCATAATTAAATCTAATTAGTATAATTTATTAATAAAACTTATAGTTTAATTTATTAAATAAATTTATAGCATATTTTTATTTAAAATTTATTAATAAAACTTAGTACAATTAATATACGACAACATTCTCATAATTAAACCTAAACATATTGATATTATTGAGTTTTATAAATCTATCCTATTTGAATTAATTACAATTAAATTAATTATGGAGAATGATTAGATATTAAGTATTTGAGTACTTAAAAATAAAAGAAAATTATATTTAGTCTTAATAAATCGGAGATAATACTATATTGTTTGAATTGAGAAAAAGAGTGAACATTTTTCTAGATTGAAAAGATTAGGTTATTTCAATATTTTTCAAGTTCCTTGAAAATGTTTAAAATTAATTTTGCTATTTTAAAATTATAAATTATTTTTACTAACAAAAAATACCACAAATTAATTTTTTATATTACTTGATAACAAAATATATCTAAATAATATGAGAATGAATTAAATTTGTGTTAGACCTAAACTAGACTTAAAAATTAGTACTATTTAAATTAATTATTAAAAACAATAAAATTTTAAGTATTTAATTTTTAAATATTTTTTTTTGGATTGAAAAAAGTGTAAAAAGTTTATAGACTAGAAAATTTTGAGTCGTTTTAATTTTTTTATTTTTTTTTGAAAATTTAAATTTATTTTTTTATTTTACAAATTACAAATAATTTTTATTAATCAAATCATATTTGATATTGTTTGATTAAAAAAATATACCTATTTAACTTTAAAAGAAAATAAACGTATTGTGCTAATTAGAACTAAAAGTTCGTTTTGGATCTAATTGGATGAATAATAAAGTTGATGGACTTGGATATCTGGCTAGAGAATAGATTTACAAAAAAAAAAAAAATACAATTTATTGATAGAAAATAAAATTGGAATATATTTGAAAATTGCACCTAATTCTAGAATTTTTTTTGGTAATTTGTTATATATATATATATAACAAACTATAAAAAAATATCTCACTATTAGTCACATTTTTCAATTCTATCCCAAATTTCATTTTGTATCAATACAATACTTAATTATTATCTGGTCAATAAGCCATTAGAATATGTTGATATGTCATTTAAAATTAATTTTTTTTTTGTTAAAACAATTACAGCTCATCCCAAATAATTCATCTTATATATTTACAGCCACATAGGCATTTGTTAAAAAAAAAAAAAAAAAAAAAAGGTAATAAACAAATAACACTATCAAATCTAAGGTTGCAGATCATTCTAACCAACAAGGGAACAAAGATGGTAAAAGAAGGGCAGAAGAGAAGAAGGGTAAAAGCGAGATTAAAATTGGTGCACGATAAAAAGATAGAGAGAATGTATGCTAGTAACAGTAAAAGCGAACCTGAAATTATAGCCACCACTGTCAGTAAGTATGGATTACAAGCAAACTTTTCAATGTCATGCACCATAAAAATCCAGGCAGATGATTTTTTCATTGCAGGCTATGAAGGTGAGATTTGTTCCTTTTTTTTTTTTTTTTGGATTTGAAGTTAAGCGTCAAAGTTATTATGCATTGGACTGATGTGCTCTTAATTAAACAACGTAACGACTGAAATTTTCTAACTGATGTGATCATGAGTACACTGCTATTCAAATGGAGATGTTCAACAATCTTATGAATGGAAACAAGAATTTAGAGGAAAAGGTTAGAGAACAAGAAGAGGTTAGTGGCATTTGGAAAAAATGACATGGGGAAATGAATCGCTGAATATAGAAATGAAAAGTTTGACAAGGGTGAAATATTAACTCAAAAGAAGAAACGAGTTGTTGGTAATTGAATTAAGAAGGATGAGGTTGATGATTAAAGTTTTGTTGGTGTTTGTGGTGTTGTTCATGGCAATTGTATGTGGTGAATTTCATAAAGCTGAAAGTAAGGAGTGGGCAAATATCGGTGATCGGTTTAAATATAATTTCAGTTCATTTTGATTTCTGTTTTAAAAAATGTTGTTAATTCAATTCGGTTTGATTTTTAAGCAAAAAAATTTTGATTGAATCGAATTGATTGAATTTGTAATATAATTAAATCAAATTACGTTTAACCTATATTAAATCAAACCAAAATAATTGAACCCTATTTAAAAATATATATAAAAAAGTATTAAAAACATATTATTCATATTAAAATATATTATAAAAATTATTATTTATATTAAAAATATTTTAAAATTAATTTTTGTAAAATTCAATTTAAGCTGAATTTATCCGAAATTAAATTGAACCAAATGGAATCACTTAATAAATTTATTCGGTTAGTTTGATTTATATTTTTTTCAAATTTTGATTTTAATTTTTTTAATTCAGTTAAGTTCAATTCAATTTGAACTAAATATCCACCCTTAACTGAAAGGGTACAAAATTTCATGTTGATGGCTTAAGTTATCTTAGTTTTTAGCTAATTTATTTGTTACAGTTTAGCCTATGCAATGCAAATTTCAGTTAATAAACCTGCAATGGTTATGAGTTTAAAATGAATGCAACCTTAGTTACAATAAAAAATAGTATTCATATATGTTTGATCCAAATGCCAGCCAAAGCAATTAGTAATGCCTTAAACAGGGCATTAAAAATACTAAAATAATGCTACTCACAAGTAGTAGAATATCTAGTTTGTAAAAAATTTAAAACACGTCAATGTCCACCTTTATATAGTCCTCACTATTACATATATGTGGCGGTCGACATTTGCTTTAGAAGAACCACATCATCCCCATTAGCATGAATTGTAGAACTACCCTTATTACCAGAATCAATAATGATGCTTGATTGCTAAGTTGGCATAAGTGTTCTATCTCCAACTGAACTGCTAATTACTTCATCTCAAGATGCATTCTCTATCACAGCAGCCATGGATGAACTTTTACTCAAAAACCTGACCTTCCTTTGATCAGGCATTTTCAAACAAACAATCAAAACTTTAACAAATGACATACAAGATAATTAAAAGGAATAGATTAAAAGTAACATATACACCTACCCTCAAATTTGTGTTCCCTATATAATATCCTAATGCCATAGCCCTGTCTAATACCCTAATGCCATAGCCCTGTCTAAACTATCATAGATATTAACATTGATCATAATATGCAATTAGCTTGTTTAAATATGCAATACTACTGAAGTGAGATTTGCGCAACTAATTTTACTCTACTTTTCTCCCTATTTTCAACTACATCATTTTCATGGGCAGGTGGACCTTGTCTTGGCCTCCTCTTGTTTGCTCTTCTTAACTTCTTAGTTGTGTTCCCTTTCGTGGGAGGTCTCCCTCTCTTTCGCCATTATATCATTGCAGCAAAGGGATTGAACATGTAATTAAAAATTAAAATAGGTTCCGAGAAACTTACAAGAATCTTTTCAGGTAATTATGGTGGATTATTTTTATCTTGAAATGTCCTCTTGTGCCCAAATTTGTTTCATATTTGACAGGTTAAGGTAATGTTTGTCCTTTTCAATTTTATAGTCCCTTGATACCTTATTAGGTGATCTGTTTTAACTTCTATTTTTTTGTCATGTAAATATTGTCTTTAGGGGGTAAAATAGGATAATCAGGTACAATACGTTTTGGGTCCATTCATTAGCTATAATTGCATGACTCTACTTAGGGTATATTCCATCCTATGATAACACTCATCCACAAAGCTCATTGGCTATTGTCTCACGTAGTGAACAGTAATAATTGCATGATGGCAAAGGATTCCACACAATTTTCAATGCCTACAACTACATTTTCTACCTATGAAATCTACATCTACCACATATTTGTGATCTCCTTGATTAGCTTCAAACTTATCACAAACAGTAGGTATAAGAGTTGAAAACCAAGTCAGGTCTACATTCTCTTCGAAACATAGGATATCTTCAACCCTATTTCCATATCTTAGGCTCTATTCTTTTATTTTCAAGCATATCAATTAAAGGTTTTTCCCTAGCATTTATAATATTGCCGTTGAAAGTTTCACAAATTATATCACATTTGGTCAATGTTTAAATACGATACTTACGAAACTTTAGGAGTCCTAACAGACAGTTCTGTTGTAGGGAATATATTTATAGGATCGGAATAATGAATGAAATAAAACAAATTGCAATGAAGATAATTAAAAAAAGTAAAATTGAAGAAAAAGTTGAACCCACAAAATTGAATGTGAAAAATTCCAAACAAGTTGGGTAAAAACCATGAACAAGAATAGAAGAATTTCATTATGAAAAATTATAAAAGTTATAACCTCTCTCAATATCACACAATGAGAAAACAATAAAACTCTCTTTTAAAATAGGAGAAAATGCTCTCTATAATTTTCTTTCACAGGAAGATCACTCAATCACCTCACCAACTCACTACTCATTCATATGTGTCATGCCTTGAAGCTCATCACTCACTACACACTTACATTTGTTTTGCCCATCAAGCCTATTTATAGGCTTCATTCCTTCATTATGAAGGATTTAATCCTTCTGGATGAAGGATTTAATCCTTCTGAGGTGGTGCAAACCGCCTAAGCCAATAATTTTTTTTTTCTAATTGGCTAAGTCAGTTAATAATCTCCCACTTGAATATTTGATTGAGGATCAATCACATCTTCACACCATTGTTTCTATCTTGCCTTTTGATGTTACTTATGTTTCTATCAAGCCACAAGAGGTTCAACATCAACTAAACTTATCACTGTTGATAGTCTTTGTTATGAAATTTGTTAGGTTGTCTTCGGTATGAATTTTTTGCAAATCAATGGGTCCTTCCACTTTCTTCCGAATGAAGGGTATTGAACCCGAATATGTTTTGTCCATGAATGAAAGGCTGGATTTCTTGCAAGACATAAGGCACTTTAACGATCACTAAATAAAGAAATTTTTCTCTTGTTTGTGCCCGAGTTCTTCCAATGCCATCTTCAACCATACTACTTCTTTACTGGTTTATGTAGTTGCCACTTATATTGTTGCCATTGTTAATGCACAATTGATTATAGTTTTGATTCTTAACTTATAACTCTGTTGACAAGTGTAAACACAACTTGTCATGGATTTGTTTTTATCCAAATCACCTATATAGTTTGTGTCAACATATCCTTTGATAATCAAGTCTGATCCTCCATAACATAATGCAACATCTAAGGTTCCCTTGATATACCTTAGACTAATCTAAAAAAATGATCTAAAATATCCAAATACTTAAATGTAACTGGATCGATTCAAAAATCGATTTAAGTTGGGAGGGATGTTTTCTGATTTGAGTTCGATATTGATTCCTTCATTTTTTAAATATCCGATTTTTAGTACAGTTCTAGATAATTTTAAATAACTGGTCTAGAAATAGACTGATCACCCCTAAAAGGCAATTATGTTCTCCGAGAAATACACGAAGGCATTTATAAAGCAAATAAAGGGTCATACACTATCACTTAAAAAGGCACTCTTATAAGGATTCTACTAGCCCACGATAAAGAAGCTGAAGATCTAGCATGTACTTATCAGAAATGTCATAAACATGATAAAATCGCTATAGTCGTATTTGTTTAGTGTTGTCCCTAGGCACCAAGAAGGGGGGTTGAATTGATGTATAAAATTTCAAAAAACAAAGAAAAGGGAAGAAGAAAGAGTAGAATGAAGACAACCGATTTATAGTGGTTCGGGTACAATTGAACCTACGTCCACTTTCCAATTAACCAATTAGGTATTTTACTATCTCAAGGTGTTTTCAAGCTAACACCCAACTTATATAACTTGTGTTTTGATGGCTCACACACAACCTTACAACAATGTGTTTTTAGGCTAACACACAACCTCACAACAATGTGTTTTTAGGCTAACACACGACCTCACTCAAGTATTTCACTAAGCTCACACTTAAACCTTTCTTAGAGTGTTTTAGCAGGCTAACACTACAACCTTACAACTTGGTGTTTAATGCTCACACCTAACAATTACAATTTCATAAAGAAAATGAAGGAAATGAGTAGCAAAGATTGAG
>CATIWR010064518.1:0-20143 GCA_949677035.1 Omphalea diandra | reverse complement strand
AACGTGGCTACAGCTGGTACCTATCAGAGTACTCAACATCCGAGATTTGCCTGTCGGCCTCGCAATGTCACACACACTGGGATTTGCACGTATTCCCCGCGTGTGCTTGAATCCTCTTATACCACCAACTGTAACTATCGTCTTTAGTTACAAATCATGGCATTTCATGTTCAAAAATGCATACACATTAAGGTTTATTCATCATACATATATAATCTCATATGTATTTAATGTACACAAGTGTTAACTAATGTCAGGACCAGTGACCATAACTAGTTTCTATCAATTGTATGTATGACACAAGGAGAGAGAGTTGGAATTCAGTCGACGACCTATGTTCCATGTCTCTTTATGCAAAACTTTATGTACCAAAGTGTCCAAAGTCTATGCTTCAGTATCTGAAAAAATAATTGCGATTTGGTGAGTCACGACTCAATGAATAAAAACAATAATCAAATTCTCATGGCATAATCTATAATCAAATATCATCAAGATACATTGCAAGTATAACAATTGACTATGCAAGTACAAATGCAATAGTTTTGTTTTCGTCGTGACCAAGCAAGGCAAACATTGCTCCCGGGATATTCATGTGATTCATGTAACATATGATTTGGGTCCTATTAGTCCATCTTCATGTATTTCATTTGACATATGATTTGGGACCTATTGGTCCATCTTCTTGTAATTCATTTGAGATATGATTTGGGACCTATTGGTCCATCTTTTTGTGATTTGCAAGTGTTTGACAAGTCGGTCACAACGCCACTTTTAGTTCCATATGCAAGTGCTTATTCACAAATGATATGCCAAGTAATCGTTAAGAGCATTTAATTCCCACTTGGCCTGTATTCTCATGTAACATATAACAATTAAATCATATATATATATATATATATATATATATATATATATATATATATATATATAATAGAACATAATCATATTATTCCCATGTAACATGTAACAATTCAATCATTCTCACTTGACTTATATTTTCATATAACATGTAACAATTCAATCATATATACATGTAATAGAGTATAATCATATCATACAATTATCACATACACTCATTGAATCCAATTGTTATTTCTACTCACACACATTGAATCCAATTATTATTTCTACTCACCTTTTGATGTGACTAACCTTTATGGTAGGGCTTCTTCAAAGTATTGAGATCTTACTGTCCCAGAATTAGAAAACCTTAGGCAACTCACTTTTCTCCCTCTCTTCTTCTTCTTCTTCTTCTTCTTCTTCTTCCTTAGCTCTCTCTTTGTTTCTGCTGTAACTCACGGTTTTTCCTTAATATCTAACCCTAATGGTCTGTATTCTTATCTTAAATAAATGAAAAGATTGGGGCTGGTTTTCTATTGGTCGAAAGTTAAAAGTTTTGTTTTTAGTCTCTCTTTTTCACTCCTTAAGCACTTTCATTCATCTTCTAATTCCTAAATGCTTCTTATACTTTTAATTAAACTTTAAAACATCATTATTTATGATACTATAACATGTACACAACATAAGACAATTTGTTATGCAACTATACAAACACTACAGATATGTTCAAGTGTCTCCAAATGCAACGGTGCTTCTAAATGATTATTTATCTAATGCATATGTTTATGTGATAATGTCAATGAATGTGGATAGAGATGTTACAAATTAATTAATTTATTATAAAAAATTAGAATACTTAGTAAAAGACTCTAAAAACCTTTTAATTAATTAATTAATTTATTAGAAAAAAATTAGAGTGAGATGTTATAAAAAAATTGAATGGGAAGTATTTCTTTTTCATCAAATATTTTCCATTCAATTCAAATAGCAGCTTTTTAAGTTGATGTTTATAGTGTCTTGTAACAAAATGTAATTGAGCGATGTGGGATTTAGTTTGCTCCTAACTTGTACGCGTCAGCATTTGTTTAAAAAACGTCATGATTGCTAACTAAAACGTAACTGCATCAAGGGAGTTTTTTTAAACTATGGACTTCTGAAATGTGGCCTGAGCTTTGCCCATCTCTTCTGAAATGTGGTCTGGTCCGGTCCGGTTTTCAAAACATTTCGAATCAAAGAAGTAAACAACGCTAAGCAAGCAGAAAGAAGGAAAACTAGAAACAAGCCTCCGTCTTGTCTTATATCCCCACACCACACCGTATCTTCAGGCTTCCAGAATTCGATCCCCTTGCTCTTCTAATTAATAATAATTATATTAAAATAAAAGAATTTGTTCTCTTTTGTTTTTTATTTTACTTCTTATGAGATGAACACGTCTCAGTTTATGGACAAGCAGATAATGGATTTGACCGCCGTATCGCAATCGCAATTGCAATCGCAGTCGCAGTCGCAGACTGCCAAAGATTTTATTGATCTGATGGATCCTCCACCGCAGCACGGCGAAAATGGGATTAAGAACGAGGAGATCCTCCCCAGCTACGACTTCCAGCCCATTCGCCCTATTACTTCTTCAACTCTGGATTCCTCCTCTTCTATTCGGGGTCCCAACCCTTCCTCTAGGGTTTGGAACTCAGCCGATTTTAAAGCCACCGCCAACTTTGTAAGTGCTTTTCCGTCTTTTGCTATATGTTTGTGAAAAAAATCTTAATTACTTTTTTATAGAATTTATTGTGGTTTGTTTGGCGTAGGATCGAAAAGGATTCGATGTAGGGATAGTGTGTGAGATTGATAAGACAATGAAGAAATACGCTGATAATTTGGTGCACATTCTGGAAGGTGTTAGCGCCCGACTCACGCAGCTCGAGACCAGAACCCGAAACGTTGAGAATTCTGTGGATGATTTGAAGGTGTGTGTCGGAAATAGTCACGGAACCACGGATGGGAAGATGAGACACCTTGAGAACATTTTGAGAGAGGTAACTGAGCCTCCCTGTACTGCTTTCTTGTATTATCTATTTTGATTGCCATAAGATTGATGAAGATTTTAGTGACGCCGTGAATATTATTTGATGATCATATATCTGATGTTTTGTATTTATCTGATGCTTGTATTATTCTTTTGGATAGTGTTGTTGGTGACAGGGAAGAGTATTATTGTTAATTAAGTCTTTGATTAATTCTTATCAAGTTTCCTAGATTAAGTTGTGAATTAGAATAATTGAGTGAATCACGTTGGAGATTAGGAGCTGTCTTGTTTATGGTACCAGCGCCTGCATATCTTCTGACCCTGCACAGGCTTGTTCAGATTCTTCACTGTGCTTTTGGAATTCAGTTTGGCTGTTGGACATTTTGAAGATGGTTTGTTCAGTTGTTTATGTCCTAGCTGTTTGTGTTATTGTGCTTGTGCTTATCCTTAAAAAAAAATTGTCCCCCTGTTATAGCTTATTTAAGTTGCATTAGGTTACAGTACTTGGTTTGGTGTAGCCTTGGATTTACTGGAGTAGACAAAAAGAGTCAATGCTACCGCAACAAAATTGGCATTGGGTCTTTGTTGAGCTGAGTGTACAACATTTCGTCATTTCTTATGAAGAAATAAACAAAGTTGATTCAAAAACGAGTAAAAATGGTTGTCTGGGACATGCTCTAGATGAGTAGAGAGAAATTAGACAATAACGCTAGGTTTTGTTGCTTGGAGATGTACATTTGAGTTCTGTGCCTCATGACTTCATTGACATCACAGCATTGTAGTTTGTTATGACTTTCTAGGAATTTGATGGATCACTGTGCTTTATTAATAGGGATTCCATTACATTTTAATTGGGGAATAGCAGGTAATATTTGCTGCTGATAAACGTTAGGTTGAGGGTAGAAAGCCTGGTGGTGTGCCCTTTGGATGATTTGAGTCTTTTTAGATTGCCATTTTCTTCCTTGGCACTTCACAGGTTAGGAATTTTTATTTGCATGGCTCTGTTTCCCTTTTTGGTGCGATCATTATATCTGAAAGCAACAGCATATGTAGAAAGTTGTAAGATAGTGATTGGCACTTCAAATGATAGCTTTTACAAGTTATATAGGATAGCCGTTTTGAGAGAGATTCTCATACAACAATGATGGTGCTAACATTTTAGAATCTGATTACCAAATGGATGTCAAAATTAACATATTCTTACTCATTATGAATATAATGTGAAGTATGTTTGCCGTCCATTGGGGATATTTAACTTTGATATGTCAAAGAGTTGGAGATGATTAACTTACTCCTATGCATAAATATCAATTTGCCATCCATTGGGTTTATTTAACTTTGGTATGTGAAACAGTTGGAGATGATCAACTTACTCTTATGCATACATGTCAAGTATTCAGAGTAATTTTTTTGGGGGTATGCAACTAAGTTTTTATTTTGATATTACAAGCTGTTACTTGATAGCGGAAACTTGTCCTATCCCTTTATGGATTCATGCTTCTGTTAATGCTTCAATTTCCACTAATTTAAAAAGGTGTCTGTTGCAAATTAAACATTTTTGTCCGTAACAAGATTATGCATCTCAGCAGGTATCCCTTCTAGAAATCATGTGCTGAATATATTCTCGATTTCCTGCATATTTCTGGGGTTTTCTTTACTTTAAGGAATCTTTTACAACCAATTGGAAATTTATTTGGATGAGTTCTTCACAATGTGATCAGTGTGTGCATTTCGTGGGTAGAGCTGTGGCTCCAAAGCTTGGCAACCAGTTTCATTTGGAGACTGCTCAACCTTACTAAAATTAATTATAATCCTATAAACTGCTCTTTATTGATTTCCATTCTGTTATTATGTTTTTATATGCCATTTTACACTTTTTTTGACAGTTCTTCTATCTCACACCATGGTAATAGTACCTCCACAGTCTCTATCCAGCTTGAAGCAAATTTAAACTTAATGTTTATTAGTTTCAGAATGCAATTTCCTGTATTTCATATTATGGTGGGTTCTGAAACACTTTTTTTTTTTAATGGAATTATTCTAACTTATGCAACCACTGAATGAAGTAAAAGAACCTTATTAGTGAACTACAGGAGCTTTTGAAACATAAAGTTTATGTAAGTGGTGATCCAGGGGGTCATATGAATAGGCCTTTTGTTTAGTGGCTTTTTTTTTTTGGGGTCTGCTGATGATTTGTTAATAATTGTTGATAATGCTCATATTTTCAAGCGATTAAGGACTTATTAATAGTCTTATAAGTGGATGTTTGCTCGTGTTTGTAGCGTTTCTGTTGATCACTAGCGTTTCTGTTGATCACTAAATTGTGCCTGGCATGGTTTGTCATCTATCACATGCAGGTGCAAACAGGGGTACAGGTTTTAAAGGAAAAGCAAGAAGTGGTTGAGGCTCAGCTGCAAGTTGCAAAGCTGCAATTGTCCAAGGTGGGCGAGCAACAATCAGAAACCCAAAACATTGGGCGCATGGATACCATGCAGCAAACAGCTTCTGCTCCTCCACAACCTCAGCAGCAGTTACAACAAGCAGCATCTACCTCTCCCCAGTCTCACCAACAGCTGCAGCATGCAGCATCTGCACCTCCACAGTCTCATCAACAGCTTTCTCCTGTCACTTTTTCACCTTCTACTTCTATTGCTGCTGCTCCCCCTGCTGTCATTCCCTCTCCCATTGCACAACAGAACATACAACCTCCAGCTCAACTTCCAAATCAATTCCCCCAGAATCAGGTTACGCCTGCCCCTCAGAAAGAGCCTTACTATTCACCATCTGGTCAAAATCAAGAGCCTCCAAATCCACAATACCAGGTACCGCCATCACAACAGCCACAGCCCTCTCTTGTAGCACCACCGCATCAACCATATCAACTTCCCCCGCAACCACAATATTCTCAGCCTCCCCAGTTGCCTCAACCTCAACCTTCTGTGAGTCACCATCCCGAAGAGACACCTTACATTCCCTCTCAGAGCTACCCACCAAACTTACGCCAGCCATCTTCTCAGCCACCCAGTGGGGCTCCTTCCCAACAATTTTATGGGGCTCCTTCCCATGTGTTTGAACCACCATCCAGTAGACCAATCTCAGGGTTTTCTGCTGGATATGGTCCCCCTTCTGGGCCTGCTGAACCATATCCTTATGGTGGATCACCTTCTCATTATGGGGGCAACCCTACAATCAAATCACAACTCTCTTCTCCTGCTATTTCTCAGAGCGTTGGAAGTGTGTACCCTCAACTTCCCACTGCTCGGATATTGCCACAAGCATTACCTACTGCTTCTGGGATTGGTGGTGGTGCTACTTCTCCCGGAACTGGAAATAGGATTCCCATTGATGATGTGGTTGACAAGGTGACTAACATGGGATTTTCCAGAGAACATGTTCGAGCAACTGTTCGGAAGCTGACAGAGAGTGGCAAATCGGTTGACCTGAACGTAGTATTGGATAAGTTGATGACTGATGCAGTCCAGCCCCAGAGAGGTTGGTTTGGCCCGTAATTTATGTTGTCTTATGATACTGATGTACAGAATTATTGCTTTTTTCTGGGTTGACTATGTTAAGAGAGACTATCGGTCTGGAGGGAGGGGTTATTGCCCCCAGATGTTTCTTCTTTGTCATCACATTTTTTTTAAAAGTTTGTGGTTGATTAAAGTCTCATTCATTGTTGTCTGGTCTACCTTTATCTGCTTTTGTGATAGCATGTCCCGATCCGAGTTGTGGATACACAATCATTTGAAGAGGATTATCAAATGTTCTCTGTGTCCTGAGTTTATTAATGCTCTTGCATGCTTCATCCAGTAGGGTGGTTGAATGAATAATATTTTCCTTAAAATTATATAACAGGGAATATGCCTGCCGGATAAGGCAAAAGTTTATGGCGAGGCCTTCGTGATTCATAAAGAATTTAGGTATCTATGAACCCTCGAGTGGGTAAAGCTAGGAAGAAATCTATTCCGATAACGTGTCTAGTCTTGACAAGCACAAAATAACATTCTCAAGCGTATATATGTCTATGAATAATTAGGTTGCCACTATCAAAATTTGTAACATCAGAGTCTAGAGATTTTTTTTTTTTTTGGTCGAATTTTACCTATAAGCCTAACTAAGCCATGCCATTTGTCTCCTGCTGTGGTGTGGAGCCGGGAATTTCAACTAGAAGGGCTATTATGTATGGCATCATTGATAAAATATCTAATAGCATTAAAAAATAAAAAAAATTCAAAATATGTTAGTACGAACATAAAAATCAAACTCTTTAAATAAATAATTGTAATGTTGATTTACTATCATCCTTTGCGTAATTGCTT
Organism: Omphalea diandra; assembly: GCA_949677035.1. Classification (NCBI taxonomy): domain Eukaryota; kingdom Viridiplantae; phylum Streptophyta; class Magnoliopsida; order Malpighiales; family Euphorbiaceae; genus Omphalea; species Omphalea diandra. Next base: position 12,961 of record CATIWR010064518.1, on the reverse strand, counting down.
CATTATCAATACTATTAAATATATTTTTTTCACTATAAATAATCAAACAATCATGTAATTGTTTATCTTATTTGATTTTATAATTGAATTTTCTCAATATTCATTGCAAAAGAATTCTTTAAAGTAGTTGCAAAATGTAATATTAATTCTGATTTTACAATCAAATAAACTAAAGAATATTTGACAATTTATTTTATTAGTTTGGATATGACTTTCCGAGAAATTTGTTTGAATCTTTCTTAAGATTTTCTAGAGATGCATCATAAATATAAATTTTAGACATTTCAAATCTCAATCTATCAACTTCCAAATTTTAATTTCCTTTTAACTTATTTTACAAATAAATGGAATTTAAAACTGATTACAACTGTATATTGATTACTAACTTGCATAACTAGTAGAGTCTAAAAAAACTGAGCATGAACTATGAAACAAACTAACAATCATGATAGCAATACTAATGGATGAAAATTTGAGGGTTTTTAGCACAATTGAAGACCATATATATCATTGAACCAGAACTCCAAATAAAGGAGAAATTGCAGAAAGGAAAGAGAAAAAAAAGGATACAGTTCAGGTGGTTTTCTCACTCTTATGGATGACTGTAGGTTTCTTTTATTACACTTACTGCTGCTAATGGTCTAGTTGATGCGCTGTAAAAATCTTAAGAACTGCCCTCTTATGCTTGCAAATAAACAAACTAATAACAAGACTGAAAAATTAGTTAACAGTTAAGAATTTGTAACAAGGAAAGAAACTAATAATAAGACCGAAAAGCTAGTTTATAAGTAAACAAACAAATAATATGATTGAAAATTTAGTTAATAGTTAAGAACTATTTACTAGTAAACAAACTACTAATAAGGCTTAAAAGTTTGTTAACAGTTTAAAACATCTGAAATGTTAGTTAAAAGTGGATCATTTCTCAATTTGTGCGTGTCATCCTTGCGCAGAGGCATGCTAATCTTCTCTGTATCATTCCAATTTTATCAGATGCGACGCAAAGGATGTATGATCTTTGAGTTTATAAAGTCTTGAGAAAAACTAAGCAATGTGGGATTTGGTTCACTTCTAACTTACAAGCGTCAGCATTATTTTAAATACGTCATGCTTGCTAACAAAGGCACCAGAAGCGACAAGGGAACTTTTTAAACAATGGGCTTCTAATGTGGCCTCTATTCAAGACTTAGGCCCTCTCTTTTGTTCATTTTGAGGCCTATATTAGATCCACAATTTTCCTTGTATGTAACAAAAGTAGATCAAGGGGATGAAGATGCAGAGCCCCACATGCACTCATCCTTGGCTTACAAGCTAGAGATTGATTCTGCTTGAGAAAGTAGGAAAAAAGAGGGGCTCTTATAGTTTAGGTTTCCTTGTTTGATGGATTATGCTATGCCATGATTTGGTGCTTCGACACTTTAAGTAACTTATCTTGCTTTGTGTTGTGTTAGTATCTCCTTCCCACCTAGAATAAGTCTTTATCATTACAGGCATATGACTAGAAAAAGACTACTTAACATTAATAAAATATTTTGCTAGCTTTGTTTCTTTTCAAACAGGAGGCTATCTTGGTGTGGGAAAAGGTAAACAAGGTGGAGGGTTCTGTTGAAAATGATTCAATACCAATATTCAATTCACATGATTGAGATGTTTTAATTAATATATAGCATAAAAAGGAAAATTAGTAGACAACCCATCATTGGCTTTGCTAGTTGAAATGCAATTTGTTTACCTTTGGTTATTTTTTTAATAAAAAGTACAATTTATATTATAAAAAAAATTATTTCTCTTCAATTTTATAATATGAATGAACCTTATTGCTATCTACCACATCTAAAATCCACAATAAAACCAATGCAACCTTTTAAAAAAATTCACAATGAAATCAATGTCACCACCATAAATACACTAAAGAAAAAATATAATATATTTATAATGTAATTTTTAATCAGCAAAAGTTGAAAAAATTATGTGGTTTTAATAGCATTCAAGTAAATCCTAGTCACTCTCTAGAAAGATTAAATATAAATTGCCTTTCTTGTCCGGTCATAATGCAAACAATCTATGTAATGATAATGCGAATTCAATGATCATAAATCAGAATCAGAACCCATTAAGGTGAAATGACGCCTAGGAAGTTTATAGAGATTATATAACATCAGCCAGCTGATTGACATATTTTCAATATCATTCACAGGCTACTCGATAAAGCAAAGTTTTGTAATCTGTCATTATTTATATGGACCAAGTTTATTCGCCTCTAAGTGTTATTAACTAAGAAACATGAAAGCTTGACAACTCCACGTTAAAGGCTCATATTGCTTTAAAATGCAGTTCACTCAAATGGTCTTAAAAAACACTAGTATGCTGCCAAATAAGCCAATATATATAAAAAAATAAGATACTAACTTTATGCATAAATTAAGAGAAACTCTTTGCGTCTTAAATTTAGGTTATATGATAGTGAAAGGTAGAACCTGGGGATCAAATACTTAATCGGAATAGCTGATACGTGAACCCAAAGCTTCAGCTTTACCAACCTCTGTAGCCTTTTCTTTTAAGCAAATACTCACACCAACGTTCCTGGCCATCATCCTTTCTCTTTCTTTCAATACTTAGTTTCTTGGCAAAGAACTCATAACCCAATGTTTTCAGCTGCTAGTATCCCACAAAGAACCTTTTAGTTTCTTGGAAAAGAACTCAAAACCCAATGTTTTCAGCTGCTAGTATCCAACAAAGAACCTACACATTCTAGTAAGTAGTAATCCAAGTACTCCACAAGTTCTAGTGATACTGGAGGGGCCATCAGATGGGTTCGATCCAATCTCCTGTTGCAATGCGAAGCTCTGCACTACTTGAAACATCTTGTGGTTATTTGCTCCAGGAGTTGCAGGCAAGAGTAATTAGGAAATAATGACAGTGATTTATAAGTAAATGATGCTGTTTTTTATCTTTTCTCTAATTTTTTTTTTGTCATTCTGCCTAATTTGAACAGATTATCTGGGAAGAAGTTGGGGAGGATCAGTTGGAAAGAGAGAAGGTTCTCTTGGATTTAGAACAGGAGTGTTTAGAAGTTTATAGAAGAAAAGTTGACAGTGCAAATATATCGAGAGCTCGCCTGCATCAAGAGTTAGCGGAATCTGAAGCTGAATTTACCCATCTCCTTCTGTCACTTGGTGAACGGTCTCTCCCTGGACGGGTACCTTATCCAACCCTAAGTGTCCAGTTAGTAACTTCAGCATTAGAGATTGTAAAGCTGTAAATATAACACTGAACACCAAGTACATAAGTATTGATGAACCCCTCAGCAGTCAGCACTCTATTGCTCTATCAACAGAAGGAATAAAAGGAAAATACAATAATATCTAACAGTTTAAAGAGTAAATAGACAGTTGAAGTCACAGTCAAACATCGAGTCCAAATAAATTTATAATGTTAATAATTTTGGCCACAATGATCAATAATTGTAACTTCCCTGATTTAATAGCTAGAATTACTTTGGCCTGTTTATTAATTGAAAGCCAGTTTGAAGATACTACGTTCACTGTCGAGTCATAAAAGATACCCATCTTGATACAAGAAACTTTTGTTGAGTGGCGTGAGCTGATTATTATTTCTATTGAGTGTACAGCCAGAAAAAATGTCAGGTTCACTAAAGGAGCAGCTAGATGCAATCACCCCAGCTTTACGGGAGATGCGACTGAGAAAAGAAGAAAGAGTAAACCAGTTTCGAACTGTGCAAGGGCAAATTCAAAAAATTTGTGCAGAAATTGCAGGCCAATCTGTATATGACGACTCAATAACAAACATCATAGTAAATGAGAATGATCTTTCATTGAAGAAACTGGAGGAATACCAGAATGAGCTACAAAGACTCCATAAAGAGAAGGTAATGGAAGAGATATTATGGTATTTCTTTAAGGAAATCATATGTTTGGTCTCAAATTAATACTCCTCTTTTGCTGACTTCAAAGAATGACAGGCTCCAGCAAGTAGAGACATATATTGACACAATCCACAGATTGTCTGCAACATTAGGGATGGAATCCTCCATGATTATAACAAAAGTTCATCCAAGTTTGAATGAATTGTGTGGAATATCCAAGAATATAAGTGACGGTATTTTGGCCAAACTCAACAACACTGTGGAATCGCTCAAAGACGAAAAACAAAAGCGACTTGAAAAGGTGAAATCAATAATAGTGCTATGTTAACCTTCTACTTTGCAAACCACATTGGCAGGATCTGCACCTGAGCTATAGCAATAACTACAGCTACTGTGTCAATGATAAGTGGATACAAATGGCAGAACATACCACTAAAATTGTGTCAATAAAATGGCATTTCATGCTGCAATCATTTTAGTTCCATTTAGTTTAAGAAACATATCACCTGTATGATAAAGAGAATGACTTAACGTAATTCTTGTGAATTTGGTAGCTTCATCATCTAGGAAAAGCATTGACAAATTTGTGGAATCTTATGGGCACAGCCCACAGAGATCGCCAACTGTTTTCCCATGTTACTGGCTTGTTATCTGTCTCATCAGCAGAAGTATCAAATCCCGGAAGCCTTACCTTAAATATAATCCAGCAGGTCAGTGTATAAGATTATAACAATAAATTCTCATAAACAACTAACTTAACAGCTATTTAGAACTTGTCAAGGCTGAAGCAGAAGTTAAGAGACTGGATCAGTTAAAAGCAAGCAAAATGAAAGAGCTTTTCTTCAAGAAGCAGAACGAGCTAGAGGAGATATGCAATAAATCACATATGGAGATCCCTTCACAACCAGAGATGGACAATATAATTAAGCTTATAGATTCGGGTATGGTTATCTCTTGTCATTCATGCTTGAAATTATAGTTGTCCACATACTAACACATTGAAAAGGGGAGATTGACCATGCCGATCTCCTCATAAGCATGGATGAACAGATATCAAAAGCAAAAGAAGAAGCGTCTAGTAGGAAGGAAATAATGGAAAAGGTTGAAAAGTGGATGCTAGCACGTGATGAGGAGCGCTGGTTAGAAGAATATAGCATGGTTTGTTTGCTTAACCATTGGCTACATGATTTGTTGGCTTCTATGAAAATTGCATTCATTTCATATGACATACTTACATGAACCCTTTCAGGATGAAAATCGATATTCAGTTAGTAGAGGTGCTCACAAGAACCTGAAACGAGCCGAACGTGCCCGAATAATAGTCAACAAAATCCCAGGTAAGGAAGGAAAATTATGCAACTTGCATAACCCCCTACAAAAGCCAATTGCACTCAAACAAGAGTTAATTTCACAAGGACCAGAGAATGTGCCAATAACTTCAAAATTTAAAACAGATATGTATAATACTAACCAAGAAATTGGATGCATTGACAACATTTCCCCATTGAGGCATTTGGAAGAAGTAAACTATAGGGGAGAAATTATATGGTGCTTTCCCCTGAGGACATGTTACCTTGTCACTATGTAGCCTCAGAAACTGCAAATCCTATTGTATCAGCACATGCCAAAAATTAACATTAAATATAACAATTGATGATGCAGTTTTGGTGACTTCACTCACAGCAAAAACCAAGAACTGGGAAGAAGAAAGAATGAAAGTATTCTTGTTTGATGATGTAAGTTTTATTATTTGCTTGTATGATACTAAACTTACATTGACCATATATGCAAACTGTAGAAAAGAAGTATTGTGTTATTATGTACTTCTCTATATATTGTGAGTTCCTGTGCAAACTAAATAAAATTGTTATGTAGGTACCCCTGTTGGCAATGTTGGAAGAATACAACATGTCAAGGCAGGAAAGAGAGGAAGAGAAGCAGAGACAAAGGGTTTGTATGATTGTATTGTGTGAAACTTAATGACAAAGAACTTGGCATTTACAATCATGCATAAATAGTATTCTTTCTTGCTTCTTGTTAATCTATTTGCTAACTGGCAAGTTAGCTAAATGAAAAAATTCCATAATCAACAATGACCTGAATTTTCTGACGTCTCACTGACAAGTCACAAGGTGGATGTCCTCGCAGGAAAAGAAGAAGGTACAAAGCCAGGTTGTAGTTGAGCAGGATAATGCATTCGGGTCCAGGCCAGGCACTAGTAGTCGACGACTTTCAAACCGAAGCATAAATGGAGGCTTTAGCAATGCAACCCCTTTAAAAAGAAGGCTTTCTCTGAGTATCCAACAATTGGGAACTAACAGCATCAATTCCACAAATCAAGGTATATCCTTCGTAAATGAAGGAAGGAAAACACAGGGTGAAAAGATGTTTGCTCGGTCTAGCCTTGCTTCACATCTTCGAGATGAAACAGCCTCAGTAGTCTCAACATTTTCTGGCCCTGTATCTCCCTAAACTTCAAGTCAGAATGCCTATATTTACATGCACTGGTGAATATTAAAGCATCAGAGATTAAAAAAGCCATACTGCAGAGCAATATGGTATGTATGCCTCCCCTCAACACAAATACTCACCGAGGACCCAGTAGAATCACCACGAGAAAAAATAAAAGAAGATTTAGAAGTTTTAATATTATTTTTTTTCACATGAAAGGTACAGTTCACAAATAAATTAATATCTACATGTATATGTAAGCTTGTTTGTAATCCCTTGCTTTGATTCTTCAGTTGATTGATCAAATTATTGTTCACACATACTGAACCTAAAGGACTTCATTATGCTACATGACAATGAACAACTACTATGAGTTTCAAATGCCAGATAAAATAGGCAATATCATCTCCGTCTCTCAATCATTCTACAAGAGATATAGCAGCAATACAAACAACATCAACTTCATAAAGAAACAACCATGGATTTAATTATTATCAAGTCATTTCTCTATAATTTTCAGTTTTTCTTCAAAATTAGCTGCTAAATGCAAGCTAACGAACCAATGAGCATTCAGTTTAGCGGCACAAGAGTTAATCTACGAGATTGAGAGGTTACAAATTTCAATCTCAATCAGAGGCAAATTAATTAAAGAAACAAAAAGACAACCTAACAGTCCTCGGTGCATCTAAACATAGCAGGAATATATTAAAATAATCAAAAATTTCAATTGATTAAGCAATATTTCTATAAATTGGATCGCTCGATGCATCTAAATGTGGCAGAAATTGTTGGAATTTTTTTTTATGTGGGCTAATATTAATTATGGGTTAGTTTTAATTATTTATAAAACGGACTGGATAATATAGTTTATTGATTTGGAGTAAGCCCAATTAAAATGTGATCAATTGAGTTATGGGCTTGTGACAATTTTTATAGGCAGATATAAAAGATGGTCAGTGTAGGTCTATTTTAACATGAATCTGTGATGGGTGGGCCTGTTAAAATTATTATAAATAGACTAGGTCCCCTCTCCTACCTTCATAATGTTTGACAACCCTAGTTGCTACACTCATTGTAACCGTCTTGTGGGAAAGTCAAGGAGAAGAAGACTTAGTTTTCCTTTTCAACTCTTCTGACCTATTATCCGAGTATCTATTTTCAGTGATCGGAATAATAGAGTAAAACAATTTGAGATCCAACGCATAAAAATGTATACAACTTGTTTCCGCTTTCAGATCTACTGTGCAAATAGGTACGCAATTTTGTTTTAGCTTAATCATGAGTGGTGTTCTAAATTCATGTACTAGATCATGAATAAATTCTTATATGTGGTATCAGAACCTAGATTGTATATGATTTAGAACTCTAAATATTTTGTGTTGTTAAACAAAAAAAAAGTTGCACTTAACCACGTTTCTTACGTTTTGTAACTGACCAAACCCTTCTTTCTCCTTAAGCCTATTTATCTCAATAATTTGGGCAATAGAGAATACTTCTCTAATTCCTTAGTCTATCACATCGTATCTTACTTTCCGTGAATACCAAACAACAGCTTCTTGTTCGTAGATCCTTTTATCCATTGCAATTCCAGTGCATTGTAAATAAGCCCACTTAAATTGCAATTTTTTTTTTGCATATAAAACAAAATGAGAATGTTCCTAATTGTTGATAATCCATATGTTGTAGCGTCAATCTTGAAGCAACCTTTTGCACCCACGTGTTGGAATTGATAACTTTTACATATTGAAGTTGTTCAAACCTCTTAGCTTACTGCCATTTTTTTTTAATATAATTTTTTGTCTCTTGGTACCAAGCATAGCATTGTTTGTCATTTTCGTTCCTATGTGGTTGTTTCCAAAACTCATCTTTGTGAAGTTAGTAAAAATATGACTTTATTCATTATGGGTACAACCAATTGATTTACTTCTTCCACCATTATTATGCATGCTCAGTGTGTGATGAGGAGTTTAGGCGTGGGGCTCAGTGTGTGTTGGATTATTTGGAGGGGAAGGAGGAGGGTGAAGAGTTGGTTGTTGTAAGGGTTAGCAGTAGAGGGAAGGGTTTTATTAATTGGAGTAAAATACTTTCTTTGTCTGGAGTTTTTTGTATTATCATAGATGAAGCAAATGGGCCCTTGCCATGTCCTTGAATGGGAAAGCATGCTCTTGCGGGCTTGCCATGTCCTTGGTAAAACTATCCATCATTCCCTAGTTGATAATATGGACGCAATGGATTATGTGTCGTAGAATGAGTTTGACGATAAGATCTCGGCTTTCCCAAGGAGATAAGAAAACGGGCTGATTTGTTATTTGTGATAACTGTGACTGTTTTTTTTTTTTTTTTTTTGTTGATGATGATTGCATTGTGATTGTTTGTTTTGGTTGTTGGTCGTTCCGCAATCCGAAAACAAATTGGTGTCCTTGTCGATGAAGACCGGCATTCTGTGATTTTGCGAAAAAAAAAACTACAGATAAAAGAGGGAGAGGAATGCGCACCGTAGGTTTCAAACCCACAAACGCATCCCATTCATACACATAACTTAGCCAACTGAGCTAAGCGAAATCCTTGTCACTACCTTATGCGGACTAATATTTATATTAATAATTTATATTCTTGTGCATAATGACATTCTTTATTTTTATTTTAATAATTATTAATATATATATGTATATATATATATATATTAATATTTATATGATTTATACATGTATAATTGATTGTTTGTTTATTATTTAGTGACATTGACCTTGTGATAAAATTAAATAAATAGATAATATATATTTGTTTTGCACATATATGAGAAAATAATTATGTGCTTAAAATTAAAGTATATTATGTTGGTACCTTGTGGAAATATGTATTTGTGTTTAGTATATATTTTAATTGGGCTATTATAAATCTCTAATTAAAATAATTTTATGGGTTAATATGGGTGTTACCGTCAAAGTGAGACATTTATTGAAATTCGTAGAGTTATTTTTAATTTTTGCGAAGAGATAATTCCAAATTAATGTATTAATAACCTGTCCAAAGGGGGTTATTAGATGCATTAATTTTGGGAGGGTTTGTTGAGATGAAACTATTTGTGCTTAGAATTGCATTAGTCTAGAGAGTCTATCTACCCAAAGGGGATAGAGTTTTCGAAACTGGTGTGAACTTGATTGTGAACTTCATAACTATAAATTTTATTGCATGTGCATGTTCTGCCCAAAGGGGAATATGTAGTAATGCCAGAATTTTCTAGATTGAGTAAATTATAAGTTTGTTTTTGTATATAGCCCAATTCTGATACATGCTCTTGTTTTGTGCAATCAGTCTCCTTTAGTTTTAATAATAGTACTACAACTGTTGAACTTTTAACTAGCACAAACTTTAAGAGGTGGAAATAGGACATTCAGTTTGTTTTGGGAATGAGTGAGATAAAATATGTTTTTTATGAAGCTGAGCCTGCTAAACCCATCCGTGAGAGTAATATTGAAGGAAGATGAATTACATGTAAAGTGGGAGAGATCTAATCGTATTAGTCTTATGGCTATGAGAAAAACTATTTCTGAATATTTTAGGAGTAGTTTGTCCACTGATATTACTGCTAAAGTCTTTATTATTGTTGTAGAAAATAGATATTTTGTATCTTATAATGTTGAAGTTGTGACCCTTATGAGTCAGTTAGCTAGTATGAAATATAACCATAGTGGGAGTGTAAGAGATTATATTCTAAATATGATTAAACTTCACACTAAATTTAAGGGTCTTGAACTTGATTTATGTTTTTATTTTGGATAAGATTGTATATCAGCTTAATATTGGAATTTGAATTTTGTCTAATTTTGAAGAACACCTTTTATGTTCCATCTTTGAGGAGAAATTCGGTTTTTGTTTCTGTTTTAGACAAGATTGAATATCATTTTGCTATTGGTAATAGAAAAACCAATATGTTTTTTTATTCCAAATTGATTGGTAAATGAGTTTTGTTCGATAATCTATATAGATTGTGTTTGGATGATGCAAGAGATTGCGAACATTATTGTGAAGCTAATGTTGTGGCCAAACGATCCTTAATTGAAGAAAATCTTTTTTCATTGTGGCATAAACGTTTAAGTCACATATCTAAAGAAAGAATTGGAAGACTAGTGAAAGATGATATTCTTCATTCTCTTGATTTTAAGGATCTAGATGTTTGTGTGGATAGTATAAGGGGTAAATTGACTAAAAATAAAAAGAAAGGTGCTAATAGAAGTTTAAATCTTTTGGAGATTATCCATACTGATATTAGTGAACCTTATTCGCCTACTATTTGTGTCAATAAATATTTTATGACTTTTATTGATGATTTTTCACGTTATGGTTATTTATACTTGATAGAGAAGAAATCAGATGTCATTGAGATGTTCAAATTTTTCAAAATTGAGGTAGAGAAACAATTAGGAAAAGTCATTAAAATTATGAAGTCTGATTGAAAGGGTAAATATTATGACAAATATAATGAGACTGGGCAACATATGAGAGAGTTTACCAAATATTTGTGATAGTGTGGAATAGTTGCTCAATATACCATGCCTCATAGTCCTGAACAAAATGGTGTTGCTGAAAGGTCGACAATTCCAGATGATTGTGAGGTTTATCTTAGTGAAGGTGATTATAATATAGTCATATAATTAATCATGTATCTTATGATGAAGCTGTTAATAGTATTTGTTCTGAATTCTGGATTAATGCTATGAAAGATGAGATGGCATCAATGAGTCATAACAGAGTTTGGGAACTAGTGGAACTTCCTTCTAATAATAAACCCATAGGTTGCAAATGGGTATACAAAATCCAGAAGGATTATAAGTGAAAGGTTGAGAAGTTTAAAGCTAGATTGGTTGTTAAGAGGTTTACACAACGTGAAGGTGTTGACTATAATGAGATTTTTTCCTTTGTTTCTTCTAAAGATTCCTTTAGAATAATTATGGTCTTGATTGCTTATTTTGATTTAGAATTGCATCAAATGGATGTCAAGATAGTATTGTTAAATGATGATTTGGGTGAGAAAGTTTATATGGTGTAACTTGAGGATTTTAAAGGAAGTGGTAAAAAACACTTGTTTTGTAAACTGAAGAAATCTATTTATGGTCTCAAACATGTTTCACGTCAATGGTATCTCAAATTTATTGAGATAAACACTTCATTTGGTTTCACCGAGAACAAGATAGATCAATGCATTTATCATAAGATCAGTGGGAGTAAATTTATATTTCTTGTTCTTTATGTTAATGATATTTTGTTAGCTAGTAATGACATGAGAATGATTTGTGAAACTAAACAGTTACTCTCTAGGACTTTTGATATGAAAGATCTTGGAGAGGCATCTTTTGTCTTGGGTATTGAGATTCTTCGTGATCGATCCCGTCATTTATTGGGTCTTTCTCAAAGGGCTTATATTGATAGTGTGCTTAGTAGATTCAATATGCAATCTTGCAAAGGTGGTGAAACTCCTATAGTGAAAGGAGATAAGTTTAATAAGGAGCAATGCCCTAAAAGTGATATAGAGAAATAGACCATAGATAATAATCCTTATGCAAGTGCAATTGACAGCTGGATGTACGCCCAAGTGTGTACAAGACCAGATATTGCATATGTTGTTGGTGTTCTTAGTTAATATCTTTCTAATCCTATGTGAGATCATTGAGCAGCTGCTAAGAAAGTGATGAGATACTTGCAAAAGACAAATGATTATATGTTGGTTTATAAGCATGTGGATGATCTTAAAGTGATGGGGTATTCAAACTCTGATTTTGCAAGCTATCAAGATAATATGAAATCCACTTTATGTTATATTTTTATGCTTGTCGGTAGTGTTGTTTCGTGGAAAAGTGTTAAACAAATACTTACGACATTTTCTACTATGCAAACTGAGTTTGTTGCATATTATGGTGCTAGTACACAAGCTATATGGTTAAAAAATTTTATTTATGGGTAGCTTGTGGTTGATTCTATTGCTAGACCACTTCGAATCTATTATGATAATAATGTTGTTATGTTCTTCTCTAAGAACAATAAAAGTTCGAGTGGTTCTAAGCATATAGAGATTAAATATCTTACAGTAAGAGACTTAGTAAAAAAAGGAGACATTGAGACTTAGTATATTAGTATTGATTTGATGTTATTTGATTCTCTAACCAAATGACTCAGACCCATAATTTTCAAGAAACATGTTTGTGATATGGGTGTTGTGGAGTCTTTTGATGTGTTTGGTTAATGAGAGTTTTGTGTTTTCAATTAAACGTCTAAGTTAAATAATTTTGCTACATTGTTTATTCATATTTATATGAGTTGAGTGTTTTATGGTTGTTTGTTTTTGCGTATATGCACATTTTATATATATAACATGCTATGAATTGTGGTTAATATGCTTAAGACTGGTGTGATTATCTTAAGTAGAGTTGGTTTCCAATTGTGTTTCTGGAAACAAAGGCTAAGACATTGTGATTGTATTTCCAAATGGAAATAACAGCCTTATTGTGAAGTCTTGTAAATTTCTCTTACTTGTTAGAGTATGTGTGAAAGAGAAATGTTTGGAGGACTGACAAGAAAATAGTGTATTGATCACATGTGGCGCTATTTTCTTGCTACACTGTCATA
>CATIWR010064502.1:0-15987 GCA_949677035.1 Omphalea diandra | reverse complement strand
AAAAGATTGGGGCTGGTTTCCTATTGGTTGAAAGTTAAAAGTTTTGCTTTTAGTCCCTTTTCTTCACTCATTAAGCACTTCCATCCCTCTCCTAATTCCTAGATACTCCTTATACTTTTAATTAAGCTCTAAAACACCATTATTTATGATACTATAACATGCACACAACATAAAACAATTTGCCATACAACTATACAAGCACTACATATATGTCCAAGTGTCCCCAACTACAATGATGCTTCTAAATGATTATTTATCTAATGCATATGTTCATGTGATAATGCCAATGAACGTGTTTAGGGATGTTACATCTATTGTCCAATAGAGCGATCCTTGCAAAGACAAGAAGATCCTTTCATCTGTGATAGCTGACTGTAAGTCTGATTACTCTGAATTGGAGATGTGAATATCCCTGAACTATCTATTGCTGGATAAACTCAGGAGCAATTTCAAGCGTCATGAACTGCTCTTATCTAGTAGCCTGGAGAGAACACTGGTCAAAGCTAAAGGATTGGATGTACTCCTTTATAGACTTTACAGAAGGCTTTATGAGAGATCCGATAAATCTGCTTAAGTATTTTTGGTTTTCTGGAAAGCATCATATGGGTTTAGAAAAGGAAGGCTAGTTTCTTAGATCTTTAAGCTGTCTGGGATGTAACTAAGCTCATAAAGATAATCTATCTTTGATGAACTAGTTTGTCTGAATGTAGGTGGTGGAGAAATAGTAACTGTTAGAGGTGTAGAAGGTGTAGTTCTAAAGGAAGAGGTAGAATCAAGATCTGGAGTGGAAGTGGAAGCTATATTTATAGAAGGAGAGGCTATACTTGAAGTGGAAGTTATGTTTTCCATGAGTAAAGAGATCAACACGTCGGCTATACCTTTCATATATACTATTCACCCTTCAAAAAAAACAAACAACCAGGCTCTGATACCACTCGCACCATGCGCGACACACAGCTATGATTGTGAACAGCAACAGGCTAACAGCCCTTGACTAGGAGGATTATTCCATCAGCGTTTGAGTGGTTATGACTATGGCAACACACGACACCCCTAGCCTAATAAGCCATTGTCTTCTTAACCTTACTGCTCTTAAGAATAACTCCATAGTTTTCTTTAGCTCCATAGTCCTTTTAGTGTAGCACACATGGAATAGATGGATCAAAACATCTCTTATGAAAGGGAAAGAGAGAAGAATAGCAATAGTTAGGCTAGCCTTGGGTTGAGAGAACTTAGAAACTCATATTGAAAGAGAGAATTTTATTTCTTATAAAGGTGTTTACAAACTACTTCAGCTTATCTTACAAACACACAACTTCTCTTTATATAGGCTGGAGAAGAGTTAAGATCTAATCTAATTCGAGTTGTAAAGTAAAAGCATACGGTTTCTAAAGTGATTCCTTTAGTTAAATGAATCACATGGCTACAGTACAAAGGTGACTCACATGTATACAGGACAAAAGAAGACAAACACATTAGGCTCCATGTGAGCTGAAAAGCTAAGCATATGGTTGCATGACTTTATTAAAGCAAGGCTTTTTACAACAAGACAAAAGGTCCTTTTACTTTATGATGGTTCATGTGAAGGAGAGATATTCATGTTGTCATAATCTTTTTCCTTTTGTTTTTGCTCCATACACTCTATTAGATCATCCTCTTCAGTTTTGAGCTTTAAGTAATAATCATAAGGATTCGAAGAATAATTTAAAGGATATTATCTTTCTCCAGTAGGATCATCCCTAAGGCTAGAATAATTGGGTAATTTTCTTCATTGTTTACTAGTAGATTTAAGACTTTGATTGTACTACGAAGGAAGAGTATCTCAAGAAGCTTTTTCAGAGAGAGAGAGGGCTAAATTTCTTTTGGGACAGTTTTATTTTGGCCACACATATATCTTTGGAATTCATGAAATTCCTCATAGTGGTTGAATGCATCACTCCATAAAGAAAATTATTGTTCTTTGTAAATATGGAAGTGTGCCATAACCCTTGATGTATTGCCAAAAGGACCTATAAAACATGGCCTGTGAAATGTATAGACAATTCTTTTATTAAGGGTTGTTTGTGGTTTACTATCCTTA
This sequence comes from Omphalea diandra, assembly GCA_949677035.1. Classification (NCBI taxonomy): domain Eukaryota; kingdom Viridiplantae; phylum Streptophyta; class Magnoliopsida; order Malpighiales; family Euphorbiaceae; genus Omphalea; species Omphalea diandra. Next base: position 13,907 of record CATIWR010064502.1, on the reverse strand, counting down.
AATTTGGATTTGAGAGAGTCGATCCATCCATTCATAGGTTGAAACCATTCCATGAATGTGATTATATGAGGATTTTTTTTTGATACCTTTCCTAAGATCGATTAGATAGGACTAAAGATGATAGGGCTTGATTTCCACAATAATTGTATAAAGATAGCAAAAATACCATAGAAAGATCAGGAATTCTTCTAGCCATATCCATCCTCCACTGTTAATGGATGTGAAATCCATAAAGGTATATGCTTTGAGAAATGGATATGATGAGTGAAATTCTAGGATATCCATAAAAATGGAGCCACAAGTTCTGAGGAGTGTGGTTTGGTAAACAAAGAGCTTTTCATATGCAATCTTGTATAATTTTAAGTAGCTTGTTGGCATTTGGTCTTTTGAAAGAACCCTTGTTCTGAGGAATTTTTCATCAAAGGAACTATGGCTTGAGGAAGGGGTTGTGTTTGAGGATGAGGAAGATGAAGCCATGATTTTGAGAGGAGGTCATCTTGAGATAGTAATTTATGCTATCAAAGAGAGGAGCTCGCTTCCTTTTATCAATTGAAAAACCCAGTCTTATTTAGGAAGTAATTGAGGACGATAAAGCCTTTGTGGAAGGAGCGAATATCCCACTAAATTCTGAAAGTGATGTCCTGTTACAAAAGCAAGAGTTATTGATTTGGAAATGGTGCTGGTATCCTTTTCTGGCCTTGCTTTTCATTAATGGGAGGCTGGAGAGGTGGCTCATCTTGTGCCATTCCTTTGCCTGTCATGATAACTATGATGTGTTATAGCGGCTGATGAGAGGAATCTCTTTGAGTTAAAAGGAGGATTAGACCTTCCCGCACTATCTTTCTGTCATACTCAGAGAAATCTTTTTCCAATGAAGGATGAATAGCGAGGGTAGAAATTTTTGGCAAAGGAAGTCTCATTTTTCTCTGGCTGGATTAAACCGTGTGTTGACATAGAAGGCTTGGCAAGCCCTACCTGAATCTATAGATTCAATGAGACCTTGTGCTTGAAGATTCGAGCACTCTTTGTAAGCAAGGATCAAGTCATAAGGAGTCATCCTCAAATGGGTTGTCTTGGTCTATTTGATATCTTCATTTAGTTTGAAAGGCAGACTTATGAAGAAATCGAGATTGTTCCAGAGAGGCTTTGGATTTTTGGAGAGGAAGTCAATATGGTTGTTTACACAACAATGGGTCTCTAATTCATTGTGAATTGTGGAAAGGTCTGATGAATAATGGGCTGAGGTTCAGTCCATTTAGAAGAGGAATGAGACTTTAGTAAAAGGTTGAAAGTAACTTTTATACTTCAGTCCTATTGGTAAAATTCTCAACTGTGCTAATTTCCAATATAGATCAAACCCAATGACTATGTCTTTGTTGGGCAAAGAAGAGCCCAAGGACTGGTGATGAATTTGACATCCTGGAAAGAATTGGACTATGAGGGGCTTTTTGGTGATTAAGCTGGTATGAAACACAACTCCATTAGCAACGAGAAAGTATCACTTATGGGGCTTCCAATACTGGGCTAGTAAGATTTTAAGATTCATCATAGATAAATGAGCCTCAATATCTATGAAAGTAATAACTTTGATGGGCTTGGCATATCTTTCTGCCAAGATTTTAACATATGCCAGAGGGATAGGATGATCCTTTATCAAAGCTTCTGTAGGAAAGCCCATTATGGGAGACATGGCATGACTGTGAGGAAGTCATCAAAAACTGTCTTATTCATTTGATGACAACTAATCTTGAATGGCAAATACAGTGTCTGAAGATGCTTCGTCTTCAAATGAGAATAAAGATTCTACATCTGCATCACGAAGATCAATGTTAGTAGAAAACTGTATTTATTTTATCATTCTGGAAACCTGCTATTTCCCAGTTAGGCAATCTTTAAAGAACTGCCCTTTTTCTCTATAGAGATAACATTTGTTAGACTCCAATGTCCCCTATACTTTTTTCTTCTAAAGAATCACCATGTTTGCTTCTTTGCACTAGAATGTCAGGGACTAGAATGCTTGACTTTGAAATAGTGCTTCTTCTTCTTGTAAGAACAGTCACACATTCCTTGATCTTCTTTTGGACATTTGATAAAGAGGTAAGATCTTCTGCACGACTTCTTTAGTGATGGATGTTTCTGCCTATCCATCATTTGTGTGATGACCATCCTTTCATTATAGAGTTTCTCTAATCCCTGCATCAAGAGTTGGTACATTTCTTCAAATGAGAAATCATTGATAGATCTTTCCTTCTTTCGCATAATTTAATGCATTGCATTTGTGAGAATCTCTAGTAACAAAGTGATAAATGCTTCTTTGAGATCTGGACTAGCCCATCCACCTAGCTGGTAGAACTTCTTTGACATTTTTTGGTAGTGAAGGTCCAAATCTTTCTTTATGAGAGAGCAACACCTCATATTGAAGAACTCACGCCAAATTATTTCAGTAGCATCCTGCAGTTTCCTTACAAATTCAGTGTATCGTATTCCAAAGAACTCTGCAGCACCAGGAGACTGAACTTATCTCAGCTTGAAATATTCATTTAGTGCTACATACCAGTCTTGCATTCGACTTGTGATCCTAATAACAAAATGATCAAGGACCTGTCGAATTTGGGCACCAGGCTTCTTCATTTGAGAGTTAATCCATGCTCGAAACTCCTGAAATTTGTCTCTATATAGATTTGGGCTAGTGTTGTCCAGATTGAACCATGGTCCACCGTTTGATGAAGATGTCGCCCCTTTTAGGATAGGTGCTTAAGTATCCATCTCATTTAGAGCATCAATTGTGTAAGGCAGATTGTTAGAGGATTCTCGAGTATCCCCATGAACTGCTGAAAAAGTAGATCCTCATATGAACTTTCTTTAGAATAAGACTCTAATATTTCAAGCATACTATAACTAGACTCAGTGGGAGTATAATTGGGTTCGGTCATATGGAGAGCTAGAAATGGGTTTAATGGTGTTTTAGGGAGATAGGCAGAGGCTTTTTCTAGATATGATACAAGTGGATTGATCATACTAGAGCTTTGTAGAACTGGGTTCTTGGGTTCAGGTTGTTTGATAAACTCAATGTTTTTACTGGTGTGCATGGAAGTATCAGATTTTACTGGGAATTTTGCTGATCTAAACTTTTTGTGGAAAAGATCAGTATACAATCCTAATACCTCTTGCTCAGTTGTGGTAGGAATTCTGAGGACTGGAGCTTTTATTGGATGGACAGGTGGCAAAGGTAGGCTAAACGAGTCTGTAAAGATTTATCTAGGTGATGGTTGTAATTGTTGTAAATATGCTTCAATCTTTTTGATATGGTCTTTAAGCCTTTGAATCTAGATAGATTTTTGCCTTATTTCTTCTAGTTACGCCCTCTGGTTTATCATTCCCATTATCTCATTATATTTGGCCTATATTTGTGCCTGCAGTCTAATATTTAGTTCATACATGTCCTTTTGATGCTCAGTGAGTCGGTCTTCTACTCTCTGCACCTGTGTTGAGACCTTATCAACTTTGGATTCAATATTCCAAAGAATACGATTTTGAGCTTGTGCGTTACTGGATTGCCAGTTTAGGACTTCTTCTGTAGGAAAGATCTTTAATGGTTGCCCACTTGGATCAGACCCCGTAGGACTCTATATGTGAGGCATGGTCCTTGTTTGGGTGTTTAGGTTTATTTGATAATGTAGAGGTGGAAAATCTTCCTCAGAGAAGGAAGATTGTGCTGGATGATACATACACACTTGGGGTAGTACAAGTGGTGTGTAGGTTGTAGGCTTTTAAGTGGATAGTGAATTTAAGGTTTGGTTGTGGCAAGGTAATGAAGGAGATTGTGGAGAGTTTGTCTGAGATTTTGGAGATAGTGGTGTAGGAGGTATAGTTTGATCAGGTGGTGAAGGTAAAGGCTTATCAAGACTATGACCATATTGGACTATGTAGTCATATTTTCCTGAGGACTCACCGAGTAATCCCATTGAGGGATCACCCATCTTCATACCTTCTCCTTAATTTTATTTCTAAACATCCTCTTCTCTTCTTTCTTCTTTTATCATCAGTTTTTTCTTCATCAATCCAGTCATATCGATAGTCATCACAATCTCATTTGTCAAAGAAAGAATGACTATCTTTTTTATAGGGATATACAGGTCTGCCATTAGTGTCAAAGTAGACAATTGGCATCTTTGGCTCTGGCGAGTATGGCTCCATCATGAACTGAGTTGTAAAGCATACATTGCCTCCTAGAGGCAAAGTTGGTCTTTTGAACCTTGTCTCGATCGTTCCATCCGCCATTCGGTAATAGACTGGTTCGGTAAACTAGACTAATTTAGTACTCTCATGCATCTTCTCATAGCTAGTCACCCACCATTCTGGTAATAAATTGATTAGTTCTTCCCTAGTGATTTGCATAGGGATGTGGATGCAGGTCAGGACATTCTGAGTATCTACCATAATGAGCAGGGCCTCATTCTAGTGTGGTTGTGACAGATCTATGGAATGATTTTAAATCCTATAGATCCTTTGATAGTGAAGTGTTGCAGTGGTGGTCTTTGAGACTTGAGGTGCTCCAATTATTTGTATTTGGACTTTAAGTGCTTATAGGATGTGTGGATCCTTGAGAGACAGGTTATAATTAGGATAAAAGGTGAACATCACTGGTCTCGCATTTAACGATGTCTCAACTGTACCTATGAAAGCATATTGATACTGTAAGTACCTATTGTCCAATAAAGTGATCCTGGCAAAGATAGGAAGACCCTTTCATCCATGATAGCTGACTACAAATCTGATTGCTCCAAAGTAAAGATGAAAGTATCCCTAAACTATCCATTGCTAGATAAACTCAGAAGGAATTTCAAGCGTTATGAACTGCTCTTGTCTCATAGCCTGGATAGGACACTTGTCAAAGCTGGAGGACTAGATGTACTCCTTTACAGACTTTACAGAAGGCCTTATGAGAGATCTGATAGATCTGGTCAATGTATTTTTGGTTTTCTGGAAAGCATCATGTGGGTTTAGAAAAGGAAAGCTAGTTTTTTAGATCTTTAAGTTGTCTGAGATGTAACTAAGCTCATAAAGATAATCTATATTTGATGAACTAATTTGTCTGAAAGTAGGTAGTAGAGGAATAGTAACTATTAGAGGTGTAGAATGTGTAGTTCTAAAGGAAGAAGTATAAGCAAGATCTAGAGTGGAAGTGGAAGCTATATTTATAGAAGGAGAGGTTATACCTGAAGTGGAAGTTGTGTTTTCCATGAGTAAAGAGATCAAGTCATCAGCTATACCTTTCGTATATACTATTCACCCATCTTTTTCTATTATAAATTGCTTTAGAAGGGAAAATGATACCTTAAAAGGAGAGGTAATTAAGCATAGAAATTCCATTTCTAAGTTTCAAAAAGGGAAGAAAGCTTTAGATATATTGATAGTATCTCAAAGAACTCTCCTAGTAAAACATGGTCTTGGCTTCAATGGAGCCTCTTCATCATCTACACCCCCTCTCGCTATTTTATTAGAGCTTCAACACCTCAAACATCTAGTATTGAGGTAGTTGAGAGGAAAAGTGCTAGTAGCACTAAGTCGCCAATGCCCAAGGGCAAGGGAAAGACACCTTAAGGCTCAAAGCCTAAGCCTAAATAGGTTAATCATGTATTCATCTACATTAAGAAACATACTCAGCCTAACCCACATAAGAAATCTCATTTACTCCCAATCATTCACACACATGCTCATATTCTCACCATCATAGTGTGAGAAAGCCTCTTACTCATACTAAAGTTATGCATAAGAGAAAGGCTTACAAGTCTAAATGCAATATCATTATTGCATAAAGTTTGGTTATATAAACACCTTTTGTTATATTAGGAAGGCTCACCTCAAATTAGAGGACCCTTTAAGATTTAACCCTAAAGACCTTTGTATACTTGGGTACCTAAACAAAAGTGATTTGTTTGTGTTATGTAGAATTGTATGGCAACCACCAATGAAAACAATGATTGGCATGTGGATAACATGTGCTCAAAGCATATGACAAGTAATAGAAAGCTATTCATAGCCATAAACGGGAAGGAAGGTAGCAATATCACTTTTTCAAATAATGCCAAGGTTAAGGTAATAGGCATTGGAACAATTGGTAAGAATGGTTGTTCACTTATTGATAATGTCCTTTTTGTAGATGTTTTACAACATAATTTGCATAGTGTATGTTAATTATGTGACAAAGGTAACAAAGTCACCTTTGACTTTAAAGAGTGTCGAGTTACCACTTTAGTGGATAATAAGTTAATCTTCAAAGGCGATAGGAAGGACAATACCTAATTAATTGACTGAGACAATTTGGCTAACTAATCTTTCAAGTGTCTTGTGTCTCTTAGCAATGAAGCTTGGCTATGGCTTATAAGACTTGGCCACATTAGCATGGAGCTTCTACAAAGCCTGTCTAAAGGAGAGTTAATGGAAGGTCTTCCTAAGCTAAAATTCTCAAAGGATAAGGCATGTGGACCTTACCAAATGGGAAAGCAACATCAAAATTTAATCAAAGTAATGAATGTTGTAAGTACATCTATACCTTTTTAAGTTATCCATATGGACTTAGTTGGACCTACTAGGAGTGCTAGTTTATGTGAAAATTATTATGCATTTGTCCTAGTTGATGATTACTCTAGGTACACTTAGGTGTCCTACCTAGCTCATAGGAATGGCACTTTTGATGCTTTTAAAAGTTTTGCAAGAAGAGTTAAAAATGAAAAAGGTTACTTCATTTCTTATATAAGGAGTGACCATGGAAAGGAATTTCAAAATAAATCTTTTGAAACTTATTACCTAGAGAATGAGATTTCTCATAACTTTTCAACTCATAGAGCACCACAACAAAATGGTATTATAAAGAGGAAAAATAAAACATTAGTAGAGATGGCCAGTGCCATGCTCAATGAGCATTCTTTGCCTAATTACTTTTGGGTTAAAGCCATCAATACTTCTTGTTATATTGCTAATCGTGTTTTCAAAAGACTCATTCTCAACAAAACCTCTTATGAGCTTTGGAATGGTAGAAAACTTAAGATTTAATACCTAAGAGTTTTTTTAGTGCAAATGCTACATCTTAAATACCAAGAATAACCTTGAAAATTTTGATTCTATTACAAATTAAGGTATTTTTCTAGGTTATTCCACCTCTATTAAGGCTTATAGGGTTTTTCAATAACATTACTGTAGTTGTTGAGGAGTCTATGAATATTGCATTTAATGAATCTAGTAAACTTAATCTTGGGAAAGGTTCTCTTATTGATAGTCTTACAGGTGACTTTAAGAAAATGAAGTTAGAGTCAACTTCAATAGAAATGGTTATAGACCTTGATGAAAACAAGTCATCAAAAGAAGAAAAGGAATCCCAACCACAACAAGTAGAAATTGCAGCTTAAGATCTTTCCAAGGATTTGAGATTTTCCAAACATTACCCAAAGGATCTAATTATTGGTGATATATCTATGAGAGTAAGTACTAGATCTTGACTTCATACATTAGACAATAATCTTGCATTTATTTCTCAATTTGAGCCAAAATCAATTGATGAGGCTCTTGATAATGAGAGTTAGGTGATTGCCATGTAAGAGGAACTCGACTAATTTGAGAGAAACAAAGTATGGGAACTTATTCCTAGGCCTAAGGAGCACCTTATTATATGATGCAAGTAGGTGTTTAGGAGTAAGTTAGATGAGTAAGGTTTCATTACTAGAAACAAAGCTAGATTGGTTGCAAAGGGGTATAACCAAGAGGAAGGCATTGATTATGATGAAACCTATGCCCCCGCAGTAAGATTAAAGGCCATTTAGGATTCTCTTAACTTATGTCATGTGAACTTTAAACTTTTTCAAATTGATGTCAAAAGTGCATGTTTAAATAGTCTCATTGAGGAGAAAGTATATGTTGAACAATCTCCTGGTCTTAAGTCTCCTATTTTTCGAAATCATGTTTATAAATTAACTAAAGCCTTATATGGTTTGAAACAAGCTCTAAGAGTTTGGTATGAAAGGTTTAACTCATTCCTTTTACAATTTGATTTTGAAAAAGGGAAGGTTGATACTACTTTATTTGTCAAAAAGCATAATCAAGACACACTCATTATATAAATATATGCTAATGGCATTATATTCAGTGTTGCTAATGAATCTCTCTTTGAAAATTTTGCTAAGTGTATGATTAGGGAATTTTAGATGAGCATGATGGGAAAACTCAAGTTCTTTCTTGGTCTATAAATCAAGTAAACCTAAAAAGGCATCTCCATCAACCAAACCAAGTACACAAAGGATCTACTTAAGAAATTTGGCATGGATGGATGTAGAGTAGCAAAGACACTAACGATTGCTACCATCAACCTAGACAAAGATGAATCAGGTAAGCCAGTTGTTGAAAAGAATTATAGAGGTATGATTGGTTCTCTTTTCTATCTCACTACCTTAAGACTCGACATTATTTTTAGTGTATTCATGTATGCTAGGTTTTAATCATGCCCTAAGGAATCTCATTTAAATGTTGTTAAAAGGATTCTTAAATATTTACAAGGCACATTGCACTTAAGTTTATGGTATCCTAGAAATTCATATTTTAGCCTTTTAGGGTTTTTGGATGCGGATTATATTGGTAGCATATTAAATAGAAAGAGCACTTTTGGAACTTGTTAGTTTATAGGAGAATGCTTAGTTTATAGGTTTAGTAAGAAACAACTTTCAATTGCCTTGTCTACCGCCGAAATAGAATATGTAGAGGCAGGTTGTTATTGCACCTAAGTTCTTTGGATGGAAAAAATAACTTAAGGATTATGACAAAGTTGTTGATCACATTCCCATCAAATGTAACAACACAAGTGCAATAAATCTTTCAAAGAATCCCACCTAACACTCTAGGAGCAAACACATTGACATTAGGCATCATTTTCTTAGAGATCATGTCCAAAATGATGTTATAGTGTTAGAATTTATTAACACCAATCATCAACTTACAAATATTTCCACTAAAGCCCTAAATGAAGAAAGCATGAACTTCATTAAGAGGGAGTCAAGAATGCTTAATGGAAGCTCCCTAGGGTGAGAATTAAATTTAATAGAATATTCTTTATTGAGTTTATTTTTGGAATGATTAAATGATGTGTTGGATAAATGTGTATTTTAATTACTTTGGATGTTTTAATTCTTCATGCAAATGTGCTTTTGTATGCCAATTTGTATGAATTAATCATCATGACATTAAGTGGATCACATCTAGAAAGGCCATTTCTCTTTCTTTCTTTTACTTTCTTTTTGTCTCATAATTCACAGTCGCTATTATCCATTTGCAATCGCAATTTATAAGCACTCATTAACTTTCTCTCACACTTCTAATTAGTTGTCATGATCTAAGGTCACCATCGCATATTAAGGTAGCTAAAGGTTGCATCAAGCTTTGCCTCTACTTCCCCTTTGACTTGGGTCTCACCAAAGATCATGCTGAAGGGTTTCGAGTCATGCTGGGACACTCCGACAGTCTATGATATGTTCTCCCACTTGTTTAGGGTGGCTTCTAGTGTGGTAGGTCCACTCTTCATTTAATATTTTATTTAATTTTTATTCTTTTTCGCTTTCAACACTTTTAGATTTTAGGCATTGTCCTAAAATTACTTTCATCATTAAAAAACTAGATTAGTCTTAAAAATTTTAAAACTAGGCAAAGGACTCTCAAATTTTAAATTTTGAAATTTATTTATTGATTCTTTGTTGATTTATTGCCTTGATTTATGTCCCATTTTAATTTCTTGATACCTATGCAAAATTCACTTGAATTAATTTATGGTCTAACAGTAACAAATTGAACTGTGAAATCAGATAATCATTTATTATTTTGCAAAATTTCTACGGACATTTGAATTTAATTGTGCTAACTTTTTGAACCCTATATGCATAATTGTTGAACCAAGTCTAAACTTTTTGTGAAAGTTTTTGAGGAAAATTACTTTTCATAATTTTTCAAGAAATTTTACAAATCACTCTTTATCCTGCTGATGGTTAATCATGTTTTATTTTCTAATTTTTCTTATATCTTACAAATACTTGCACCTAAAAAATCAAACAATCTTGTTATAATTGCTCATAAAATTGTATATTTACATACCTGAGATTGTTGACTTGATTTTGCTATTTTGAACTTGTTACCTCAAATAATGTTATTCCTTGATTTGCATGTATGCTTGCAATCTTTCTTATTGCTTTGATTCCTTCTCTTTCTTATCGTGCTTATTTTGGTTCTTTTATTTATGTCTTTATTTCGATTTTTGTTGAAGAATTTGAGTTTTTCGCTATTACTGCTTATAGGGTGAAGTCCCTTTTAATAAGGAAGAATTTGGTTTAGGGATCTGCTTGTTCATGTGATTACTCACTTGGAGGAGACTAGCCTCTCTTTTCCTCTGGATCCTCTTGGATGAGCCTTCATAGAGCGACTCCACTATGATGTAGGTGTTTACAAAGTGGTGGATGGACACCACCCATATCTTTCATTTTTCGTAGATTAAGGAGGTGACTATCACACTTGGGGACTTCACTTTCCTAACCATAATTTATTGTTTTAGGTTTCCTCTTCCTATCAACGTCGATGTGTACTACTCAGTGTTACAAAGAGACTATGTTCGCTAACTACTTGGATGTGTTCCTTAAATGAAGGGAAACCTTTTCTTCAAGTGCTCTAACCTAAAGGTGGAGGCCTTTGCTGCCATTAATGATATCATATAGGAGTTGATGGACTAAGTAGCTTAGTACTTCCTCCTCTATAGTTTATTGAGAATGTTGTTCGTAAACTTTATGGACATAGTTTGTAAACCCTAAGGACACAGTTGAGATATGCATACTACCAGTATTTGAGGACCTAGGGCTCATTTGTCATTTTGACTAAAGATCTGCGACACTCAGGTATCTGTTCAGGTTCCTTAGTTGATTTAATTGAGGACCATCATATATGGGTGATGCTTGGCATGGTACTAGCGCTAATTAACTATTCTAAATTTTCTTATTTTACTCATTCATTTGCTTTTTTTAGTCATTATTAAGCTAATATTGTGTTTTCTAACAAGTTTGATTAGTGGAGCTACGACTGCTAGAGGGTGGCAACCCTCTGCCAGATATGGGTGGTTCTTATCTATAGTTCACGAAGTGGTGCTTTGCACACCATCGTGAGTCATCTGTCGAGGTTAGGCGCAACTGCTAGAATACTGTGACCCTAGATCATATATGTTCATCCTGCAAAAAAAAGTTAAATATCAGTTCTTTGTGTTATTTATTATTAGTTTTATATTTAAAATGGTGAAACTATCATTTTCCTATATTTTTTACTACTACAACTAAACTAGAGAGGGTCTACTTACACATGGTAGCCCGAGGTGGCAAAGGTAGAGGATCACTCCTTCGAGCAAATCCTATTGGTAAGACCTTTAGTCCAAGAATAGTATTTTGGGGAAAGATTTCTCTTACGACATGAAGGGCTAGATGTGCAATGGGCTCCTTAGCATCTGCCCTCAAACATGTTACAGTTGTCAGACTTAAAGGTAGAGGAGTACTAGCATGCCATGAAGTTCATATAAAAAGCGCAGCTTGTCATAAATGGAGTTCCATAAAGACTTGGATGGTTAGGGCCCTTTTAGGGACAATCCCTGTGACAGAGGCACCTCTTAAGGCATTTTTACACCATGAGGCCCTTATTAGGATAATCGTATATCTCAAGGCCCCAAGGATAATGACATATTTATATAGGCGACCCATAAAGCCTATTTCTACTATTAGAGGTTGCGAGTGGGCTCGCACATCTAGAGCTTGAGGACTAGAACCACTAGTGATGGAAAAGCTCAAACCTTTCTCGGATAATTTGGTTGAGTTGTGTATAACCTTGCTAACTGGTTCGATGATGACTCTTAAGATTACACGATCTATGTCCACCTTTGAGCCTTTTGGCACTACCCATGTGTTGTATTGCTCTCTTTGTGCTTTTTGTGAGTTCTACATGTGCTTGATCATTTATTATTAAAATATTGTTTCTTTTACAAATTCTCTATGTTTATGTCGAGGCGATGGTTGACCTGGTTGCTATCAAGGAGAGGACCATGACCTAGTAAACTCGGGAGGTCCAAGTTCATCAAAAGGAATGCAAGATATGTTATGGATGATTATGAATGTGCTTGTGTGTGGTTTGTGTCCCATCCACCCTTACCCCTATGCATTTTGTTGGAGATGGTCTACTACCTAACCTAGGAATAATGAAAGACAAATTAGTTGTTGGCAAAGGTAGAGGCCTAGATCAATGGGATGGTGCCTCTAGTTCCCTCAAATTTGGATCGGTATGTTGCTTCAAGGGAGGAGGAGGAGATCACTTTAAGTGGTAAGGAGGATTGAGTTGCCTACGATCATCTTAGTTCTTATGATTTTCTTCTCTTTTTTTTTCTTTATACTTGTTGGATGCACTGATACTGTTAAATGATTTTTTGGTATTCTAGGACAAATATTTAAGTGATTCTAAAAGCCCTTTTTTGTTTAGAAGCTTGTTTGAACTAATGGGACTTTTAGGAGAATATTTGAGGTGATTTGCCTTAAATTTGCTAGACTTTGATGCTTGTTTTAAGTGTAAATGATAGATTCTTCTTATAGCATTTTATTTAAAGTCGATATATAAGATTATATCATTTTTACTTATTCGTACTTATACATGTCTTTAAGAATAGACACGAAGCAATCCCAATCTTTGAAATATAGGGGAACCTCTGCCTAAAATTTTACAAAATAAGAAGTTTATACAAAGTAGTAATGTTTGTATAAATAACTTAACTGGTATGTACTGACATGTGTAAATGTTCATAGGTGTTAAAAACCATTCACCTTCTATTCCTTTTATAAATACCTCATCCGTAATTTTTATGCTTAGATTTGTCATTTTTGCATTTCCCAACATGGCCAAAGTATTTTTAAACTCTCCCACCATAAAGTTGGTATGATCAGCCTTAGGCATGTTTCAAAACCCTCTATTTCCTCTCATATATCCAACTCAACTTTGATTTCCTTCGCACAACTTGTGATTTGTGGGATTGCACTACCATTCTTTTCATTTAAGAGAATTTAAAATCTACAATTTACTAGAAGAAGTCAATATTGTTCTTGACTTTTAGATCGAGGGTATCGATCAGATTGCTTTTCCATCTTTGAATTACTCTCACATGTAACATCTCTATCCCTATTCATTGGCATTATTACATGAATATATTCATTGCGCAAATGATATGAAATCACATATGAGCATATGCACTATATCAAATGATATGAAATCTCACATGAACATATGCACAAGATAAATAATCATTTAGACATGTGAATTGTAAAAACACGACAATGACAATTGCACCATTGCATTTGGGATGCTTGAACATATATACAGTGTTTGCATAGTTATATAACAAATTATTTCATGTTGTGTGCTTATTATAGAATCATGAATAATGGTGTTTGAGAGCTCATCTAAAAGTATAAAGAGCATCTAGAAATTAGAGGATGGACAAAGGTGATGAAGGAATGAAGAAAAGGGACTAAAAGCAAAACTGTTTAACTTTCAACCAATAGGAACAAGCCACCAATCTTTTGTCCTATTAGAGTAAGAATACAAACTATAATTTTCTGCTATTATGGGCTGGTAAGAGAGGAGATAAGGTCGAAATACACCAGATGAAAGAGAGAGAGAGAGCTAAGGAAGAAAGAAAGAATGGAAGAAAGGAAGAAGAAGAAGAAGAAGGAGAGGAAGAAGTGTGGGCTGCCTAAGGTTTTCCAATTCTGGGACAATAGGTAAGTAATTTATCTTCTTCTCAACTAAAATTAACCTCTCATGACATGTTAATCATGCATGGTTAGTGAGAATTATGG
>CATIWR010064492.1:0-61137 GCA_949677035.1 Omphalea diandra | reverse complement strand
TTTGGAGATGTATGTCACCGAATGGGAACTCTTCATGATGAAGGACAATGAAAACATCACGAAAATGACTAATCGCCTTTTGTCCATTTCACTGATATGAAGAAGTTTGGAAGAGCACTCACCAATTATGAGGTAAACACTAAAATCCTTAAAACTCTTCCTCTTGACAAATTTGGGGCTAGGGTGTGCAACATTCAAGAGTCCAATCCAAATATTGGAAAGGTCCCAACCAATGTGCTCATTGGCAAGCTCTTGACTCATGAGTTGGTCATTCAAAAAGATGAGCAGATGAAGAAGCTAAGGGGCTAAGGTGAAAAACTAGAAAAAAGAACCATGGGTCTCAAAGCTTCAACAAGGGAGAAAGAAGTAGACACATCCTCAAGTGAATAGGATAGTGACAAAGATGGTGAAGAGCTAGTCATGCTCTCAAGGAGAACCAAGGAGTTGATAAGGAGGAGAAAAGAGAGAAGAGTTTTCAAGAAATCAACCCAAAGCCCAAAAGAAAGAACAAATGATGTCACATGGTATGAATGTGGCAAACAAGGGCACATGAAGCATGAATGTCCCAAGTTGAAGAAGAAGAAAAGATGGGACAAAGAAAAGAAGAAAAGCTTCTCCGCCACTTGGGATGCTGACTCAAGTGAAGAAGAGGAAGAAGGAGAGGCGACCAACATATGCTTCATGGCACTAGGGGACTCTTCACAAGAGGTAAGTACATCCTCTCATTCTAATTTAGATTATGAAGTAGATGATATAGATGAAGACCTATTAGAAGCCCTAACTATGAAATGTGACAAGTATGAGTCACAAGTTAAAACCTATAGGTAGAAATGCTCCAAATTAGAAGATGAGTACAAGTCTCTAAATAAGCTTGTGAATGAATTAAAGGCTTCTAATGAAGAAATTAAGAAATCTATTAAAAATTTATCTACATCATCTTCTTTCTTAGCCTCACTTAGAAAGGAGAATGACTCACTCAAATGGGAAGTCATTGAGCTTAGAAGCTCAATCTCCAAATTCCATAGAGGAAAAGAGGTTTTAGACACTATTATTGTGTCACAAAGACCACCTTTAATTAGGGATGGTCTAGGCTTTAATGGAGCTTCATCATCTTCCACAACTACATTTGTTAAAGCTTCACAATCTCACACCTCATGCATTGAAGCAATTGGGAAGAAAAGTGCTCCTAGCACTAAGCCTCCTAAGCCTAAGGCAAAGGAAAGGCTCCCCAAGGCTCTAGAGCTAAGACTCAAAGAGCCAATCATGCTTATATGTATAACAAAAGGCATAATCATCCTCGTAGAAAACCTTCTACCCCTACTCATCATATGTGTCCATGCATGCACTCACATGATCATGGTATGAGAAAGTTTCCTACTCATACTAAATTCATTCATAGGAGAAAGATTAACAAGTCTAATCTCCAATGTCACTATTGTATGAAATATAGGCATGTCAATATACATTGCTTTATTAGGAAGGTTCACCTCAAGTTAGAGGATCCTTCAATCACTTACCCTTTAGGACCCAAGTATGCTTGTGTACCAAAGAAAAAGTGATTGACTCTTATTTTGTAAGGAAATGTGACTTCCACCAAAGCAAGTAATTGGCATGTGGATAGTGGTTGCTCAAGCATATGACCGAAAATAGAAGACTATTCACATCACTTAAAGAGAAAGAAGGTGGAGATGTCACATTTGGTAACAATGCCAAGGGTAAGGTAATTGGCATTGGCACCATAGGTAAGGATGGATATTCATTAATTGATAATTTTTTACTTGTTAGTGGCTTACAACACAACTTGTTAAGTGCAAGTCAATTGTGTGACAAAGGTAAGAAAGTCACCTTTGATCCTAGGGAATGCCGAGTCACCACTCTATTGGATGATAAGGTCATTTTTAAGGGTGAAAGGAAAGACAATACATATTCAATTGACTTAGACAATTTGGCTAACCAATCTTTTAAGTGTCTTATGTCTTTGAGCAATGAAGCTTGGTTGTGGCATAGAAGGCTTGGTCATGCAAGCATGGATCTTCTTCCAAGTTTATCCAAAGGAGATTTAGTGGAAGGACTTCCCAAGTTAAATTACTCTAAAGATAAGACATGTGGTCCATGTCAAATGAGGAAGCAACACCATGCCTCCTATAAAGCCAAAAATGTTGTAAGTACATCTAGACCTTTTCAACTTATCCATATGGACTTAATAGGACCTACTAGAAGTGCTAGCTTAGGTGGAAAGCACTATGCACTAGTCCTTATGGATGACTACTTTAGGTTCACTTAGGTATCTTTTCTAGCTCATAAGAATGACTCTTTTGATGCTTTCAAAAGTTTTGCAAAAAGGGTTCACAATGAAAAGAGTTACTACGTTTCCTCTATTAGAAGTGACCATGGAAAAGAATTTCAAAATGAATTATTTGAAAATTACTATTTGGAAAATAGAGTTTTTCATAATTTTTCAAATCCTAGAACACCACAACAAAATGGTGTTATAGAAAGAAAAAATAGAACTTTGGTAGAAATGGCAAGGACAATACTCAATGAGTATTCTTTACCAAATTACTTTTAGGCTGAAGCCATTAATACCTCATGTTATATTGCAAATAAAGTTTTCAAAAGACTCATTCTCAATAAAACTTCTTATGAGCTTTGAAATGGTAGAAAACCTAAAATTGTTTACCTAAGAGCATTTGGATGCAAGTGTTATATTTTAAACACCAAGGATAATCTTGGGAAATTTGATTCCAAAACTAATGAGGGAATTTTCTTAGGATATTTCACCTCAAGTAAGGCATATAGAGTCTTTAGCAAAAGTACAATGGTAGTTGAAGAGTCTATGAATGTTGTTTTTAATGAATCTAGTAAACTTGATATTGAGAAATGTAGTTTTGTTGATGATCTTGTAGATAATCTTGAAAAACTAAAATTGGAAGTTACTACAAGAAGAGATGATAAAGAATCATCAAGGTTGGAAGAAGAACCACAACATCAACAAGAAGATGAGCCAAGATAAGATCTACCTAGATTGGAGATTCTCCAAGTATCACCCTAAAGACTTGATCATTGGTGATACATCAAAGGGCGTAAGTACTAGATCTCAACTTCATCCTTTACATAACAATCTTGCATTTGTTTCTCAATTATAGCCAAAATCAATTAATGAGGCCATTGAAGATGAAAGTTGGGCACTTGCTATGCAAGAAGAACTCAACCAATTTGAGAGAAACAAAGTATGAGAACTTATACCTAGGCCTAAAAATCACCCAATTATAGGTAGTAAGTGGGTGTTTAGGAACAAGTTAGATGAGCAAGGTGTCATCACTAGAAACAATGTTAGGTTGGTTGCCAAAGGATACAACCAAGAGGAAGGCATAGACTATGATGAAACCTTTGCCCCCGTAGCAAGATTAGAGGCCATTAGGATTCTCTTAGCAGTTGCATGTCCTATGAATTTTAAACTTTTTCAAATGGATGTTAAGAGTGCATTTTTAAATGGCATCATTAAGGAAGAAGTGTATGTTGAACAACCTCCCGGTTTTGAATCACATTGTTTTCCTAATCATGTTTTTAAATTGAACAAAGCCTTATATGGTTTAAAATAAGCTCCAAGAGCTTGGTATGAAAGGCTTAGTTTGTTTCTCTTACAAAATGACTTTGAGAAAGGAAAGGTTGATACCACACTATTTGTGAAAAAGCACAAGCATGACACTTTAATTATTTAAATCTATGTTGATGATATTATCTTTGGTGCTACTAATGAATCTGTTTGTGAGGAATTTGCTAAGTGTATGACTAGGGAATTTGAAATGAGCATGATGGGAGAGCTCAATTTCTTTCTTGGTCTACAAATTAAGCAACTCAAAAAAGGGATCTTCATCAACCAAGCCAAGTACACAAAGGAAGTGTTAAAGAAATTTGGCATGGAAGGATGTAAGGTAGCAAAAACTCCAATGAGTAGTACCATCAAGCTAGACAAAGACGAATTGGGTACGGTAGTAGATGAAAAGAGATATCGAGGTATGATCAGATCTCTACTCTATCTTACTACTTCTAGGCTTGATATAATGTTTAGTGTTTGTATGTGTGTTAGGTTTCAATCTTTACCTAGGGAATCTCATTTGAATGCTATAAAAAGAATCTTCAAATATTTGCATGGCACTATTCACTTAGGACTTTGGTACCCTAGAAACTCTTCTTTTAGCCTAATAGGGTATTCAGATGCGGATTACGCAGGTAGTCTTTTAGATAGAAAAAACACTTTCGAGATTTGTCAATTCATAGGAGAATGTCTAGTCTCTTGGTTTAGTAAAAAACAAGTATCGGTTGCCTTGTCCACCGCGGAAGCGGAATATGTGGCAGCGGGTTGTTGTTGTACCCAAGTTCTTTGGATGAAACAACAATTAAAGGACTTTGGCAAAACAATTGATCACATTCCTATCAAATGTGACAATACTAGTGCTATTAATATTTCAAAGAATTCCATCCAACATTCTAAAAGTAAGCATATAGATATTAGGCATCACTTTCTTAGAGATCATGTACAAAAAGGTGATGTTGTGTTAGAATTCATTGACACTAATCATCAACTTGTAGATATTTTCACTAAACCTCTAAATGAAAAGAGGATGCACTTCATTAAGAGAGAATTGGGAATGCTTGATGGAAGCTCCCTCAAGTGAAAATTCTTGTTTGATCTTGTGTGATATGTGATATGTTTGATTGATAATTGATATAGAAGATTTTATTATTTGTTTTTGGGAGATCACATGTTTTTTCAAAATTCATTCTTATCCTTTGATGACTCGTAATTTGCGGTTGCTATTCATTCTTCACGTTCGCAAATTACAAGTCAACTTTACCGGCTGTCAAATGTCAATTTACGGTCATGAAAATCACTCTTCACCACAAATTTTATTGGTTTTTTCAAAATTCTGATTGTTGCAGTGCACATTCTTGAGGAAAATTTGTCTGTTACTCACATTTTTCGAAATTCGCGTTCGCAACTGAGGAAATTGAGAATGCGAATTACAGTAACCAACTCATATTTATGAGATTTGATTGCCAACCATTACCAACCCTTCATTTAATCCATTTCTAGCCGTTTCTTACCATTTTCACACCCCTTGAAGCCTATAAATACCCCTTTAAACAGTGATTTCATCACAACTCCAATCTACCAACTTTCAAATCTCCAAATCTCTCAAATCTCTTCTCTTTCTCTTAAGAATCTGTCATGGCACCCAAGAAAGCCTCAAGAGTTGACAAGGACAAGGGAATTACACAACCCTCTGCCCCTCCTTCTCTTGTCAACATGAAAGGAAGTACTCGCGAGGAAAAGGAGAGGTACAAAGCCAATCTCTCCAAAACCATCCTCCCAAACAAAATACCTTCCTCATTTCTGCTCGAGTCTCTTGGCCTTGCCAATGAAATCCAGGCATTCTTGTCCAATTTGGGCTGGAATGACTTCATTTTTAGAGCAGAACCTAGATATGAAGAAATCGTTCAAGAGTTTATGTGCACGGTTCAATTGAACTGAAAAATGGAGTCTTCTGCAGGGTAATATGGAATGACTTTTCGGGCATTCAGAGATCCATACTACATCACATTCGAGCAGTTGTCCAGCCTTTTCACTATTCAGATCGGTGAGCACATTTCCTTCATTATCACTGCTCTCGATGTTATTTACTCAGAGTTTTGGGCAGAGATCTCGATAGAGGCCAAGCACGACCCCCGATCTTCCTTAGTAAAACACATCAAGACACTACCACTGTGGATTCTTCATCGCATCATTACATTCTCCATCAACGCAAGGGGCGATGGGAATGAAAAGGTATCGCAGAAAGATCTTGCCTTTATCTTCTGCTTAGTGAAAAACAAGCCTATCCAAACAACAGGTATCTAGTGGATCAGTTGATTCACATGAGTACCAAGCTGAAGAGTCAGTTTTTACTTTCATCGCATGTCACTGCGATTTATCGCTTTGTAGGCGCTCTCGACGAGGACAAAGAAAAGCTTCTCACCAAAAATTATCTGCCTTCACAGAACTTTTTGGATCTCACATACCTTGTCAACGCTAAGGTGATACATCCTGACTCCTATGCTTATTTACTTGGCGCATATGGTGCACAACGATTGGAGAGTTCTCAAGCGTCCAAGAGGAAGTGCCTCCATATTGAAGAGGTTCCTTTTTCGGCTCCTTCTGCTCCTCCTCCACCAAAGCCAATGGCAAAAGTATCGCTCTCCACCATCAACTGCAAGCTTGACAAGATTATGTGAATGATGAAGAGACAATCACTATTCCTCTCCCACCTTTACAGCGACATGGTGGATCTATAGGAAAAGCTTGGAATTCCTCCTTGCCACCTCCCCGACTTTACAGATTTTGACGATACTCAAGATGGGGATCAAGGTGTGGAAGATGGAGACGAGGCTAAAGGCAGCCTCCAAGAGACTGCGGAAGACTCTTCTGGATATGATAGTGATTCACCAGCCTTTTAGTGTTTAGGTTTCTTTTTGTATTTTGTTTTATTTGGTTACCTTTTGTAATAAAAACTTGTGATCTCATAATTAGTATATATAAAAGTTTGTTTCTTTTTGCATCTCTTTGTGCTTTTAATGTTTGTTCCTTATATAATTTTGCTTCTTATTCCTACTTATGCTTAATTTTCCCTTTAATTATTTTTGGTCTTCTCTAAATCTTTTTTGATCTTGCCAAAGGGGGAGATACAATAAGATTCAAGTGAAAAATTAGAGATAACTATTTAAGGGGGAGTAAAGTAAGCAAGTACATAAATTAAGGGGGAGTAATTTAAGCAAATTAACTTTACACTTAGAAAGTTTTTTTTCTAAGTTATTTATTATTTTTTTTAAGGAATCCTTGCTAAGTTATGATTCAATTTTACTTCTCTACACTTATTTTTCACTTTGGATCAATCTAGGTTGTCAAAATCAAAAAGGGGGAGATTGTTGGACTAGGATAATTAATCCTAAGTCTAGAACCTCATTTGACTTGACAAAGTAGATTGATCATCACTAATATTTCAAATAAGTGTTGTTTTTGGAGAAATAAATAAATCTCTCAAGAAGAAATGAAAGGAGTTGATAAACTCGAAAGTGACATGTCGCGACCGCAATCTAGGAATCGCGATCACGACTCATGTTAAGGCATGCTTAAATTCAAGCAGGCGAAATCGCGGAGCCATTCTAAGCCGCTACCGATGGAAAAAAAGAAGCCAAAATGTGACAGAAGAATTCGCGGTGAATGTCACGCCCTAGTGGCGACTGCGAATTTCAAAGTAACTCAAGAGGGAAGCAAGTCCATAACCACAGCTTGACAAGTGTCCCAGAAGACTGTTGGAAGTCAAATTTCATGAAGGCATCTTGTTGGTAGCGACCGTGAATCCTATGGAAGAAAGATTACCACTTTGACAGATGAATTCGTGTCCTTTATCGCGGTCTGTGCAAGAAAACTTGCGACCACGACTTCTGAAAGTAGGTAAAAGACAACAGTTATATTTTCTTGGTGAACTAATAAGAAGCTACCATGTGGACCAGTCGTTAGATACCAACGGGGTTTCCCTTGAAGAATTTGGATTTCACAACCGCAAAATGCAGTAGCGACCATAATTTCATCCTGACAAGCATTTAATGCAAAATCTGTCAAACATGTCTCAAAGATTTGATGAGCTATGATTTGCAACGTCTCTTTGGTGAAGTTTGGCTATAAATACACCACTAAACAACCATGAATAAGGTTGTTAAGGAATTTATTGCAAGTGATTAAAGCTCTCAATCTTTGCTACTCATTTTCTTCATTTTCTTTATGAAATTGTAATTGTTAGGTGCGAGCATTAAACACTAAGTTGTGAGGTTTTGTGTTAGCCTGTAAAAACACTTCAAGAAAGGTTTAAGTGTGAGCCTAGTGAAACACTTGAGTGAGGTTTTGCGTTAGCCTAAAAAACACATTGTTGTAAGGTTATGTGTTAGCCATCAAAACACAAGTTGTATAAGTTGGGTGTGAGCTTGAAAACACCATTGAGATAGTGAAACACCCAATTGATTAATTGGGGAGTGGACGTAGGGTCTATTATACCCGAACCACTATAAATTGGTTGTCTCTTTCCTACTCTTTCTTCTCCCTTTATCCTTATTGTTGAAATTTTTATTCACCAATTTAAAGCCCCTTCTTGGTGCCTAGGGACAACAGTTTAGTTTATTATTACCTATTGCTCTAGCTAAACCAATGGACTTACAACCTCTTTGGGATTTGTAGCCTAGAACACTAGACAAAAGAACTCAGAAACAATGCTAACAACAATATCATAATATGAAAATATGTTATGCAACTCAATTATTCCCCTAATGGCTTTGATACTAGTAGTCCTTACGTTTTGAGAATAGTAAGGAATGAAGAATATGATATTAAAACCTTTTTAAGAAATTAGAATATATGAAAAAATATATAATAGAGAATGAAAGAAATATTTAAGAATATGTCTATTTCTTTAAAACTATGTGAAAATGATTTTACAAAGATGGAACATATCTAGTGGCAGCCTTCATAATTTTGAAAAAATTTGTATGATTACTAGTCTTATTTGTCTTGCGAGAGTCAACATCTGTCTACTGAGTGGATGAGCTATCTACTTTTGTATTGTAGCTAGGTGAAGAGTTTATATTTGTCTACTTTTTATATAGTTGCCATGTGAGTATCTGTTTGCTCAGTGGCATTATTTGTCAATGGAGCACTATTCGTCATAATGGTAATGATACTCTCAAGTTAGAACTCATATACTAAAAAATTTTTATCATAAAGAGACAAAAAGGTGGAAGGATGTTTCAAATTGGTTTGATTTATAATTTTCTGTGAATATGACATAACCTGCATTAACTAGGCTCAATAGTATTTTTGAAATGGGTCCAAACCAATTTCACCATGTACATAACCAATTTGGAAGGCGGTATTGGATTTTGTCATCAAAATAGATGATTATTAAAACTTGATTATTCAATTAGTAGCACCTTAATCTTCTGCATGGTATCTTCTTCCAACTGTAATTCCTATATGACTATTTTTGGTGTTTTGATGAAATAGGCTTGGATGGACTTTTTTTTTTTTTGGTATAGTGTTTGGCTTTGCTTTTCTAGTAGTGGTTTTTTTTGCTTATGTTTATATTGGTACAAAGTGTAGAGAAAGGGATGACTTATAGGAGATGTCAAACTATTAATAGAAAGATATGAGTTCTTTTTTTGTCTTATGCATTTCCCACTTCAACTGCTTTTATAACATCATATCCTAGAAGATCTTTATACCTTCATTTTAATTATAATTGATAAGCTCTTTTTATGTAAGCAGGGAATATGGGATTTGATTTCTATGTTCTTCTTTGATCTTATTCCTAACTTTTTCTTCTAGGAGTGGAGGAAGTCAAACAAGGAACTTTTATTTTTATATTGGTTGATTAAAATATTCTCTTAGCATAATTTTGGTGAGGAAAGTGTCCTTATACCATTTGAAATCTCTTAACTTTTTACATCTCAGGTTGGAGAGTAATTTTGCATTCTTATCCTTTAGGTGTGACAAGTCTCTAATGAAATACAATGATATGACCAAGATAAGTGTTGCCGCAACATCTGGGATAGAGTATCCTTTTTCATCTAGAATGAGCTCATTATTTATTGCTACTAATATTTGAGATAATAATCCCACCATCTTTTTAATTGTCTAAAGAATTCTACTACAAGTAGCTCTATAATGGTTTGATAAGTTACTCCCAACTGGTTTTTATAGACATTGCTTTCCATCGTCGTTTGTTATAGAAGACCAAAATATTGTGTTTTAACATGTCATCTATGTTCTATCATATACAAGAGTAGAATTGTATTCATGCTAGGAAAAAATGTCTGGCTTCTGTTTAATATTAATGTTTAGAGCAATATACTTAAGAGGAAAAGGTTATATCTTATTCTAATAGAGCTTTGCAATTTGTGGCATGAAGGGTTTTATTTGAAAGACATTTTCTTCTTCAAATTCTTTTTTGAGGACATGGATTGTATGCAAAGACTATGCCTCAAATGTTAGATTGTAACTTATCTAGTTTCTATTTGATGGCTTAGTGGAATTCTTTTTTATTTGATTTTTGTATTTGGCCTTTGACGGTATTAGATATCTCAAATGGTTTAAAATTGGATTTTTCATCTAGTGTACTTGTTCAAGGGTTGCTAAGAAGAAACCATAGTACTTGGTTGAGGGTTGCTGGAAGAAGATGTTTAACCTTGTTACTTGCTAGAAGGCTGCTAGGAAGCTTAGTACTTGCCTGAGAGCTACTAAGAATAAACCCCAATACTTGCTTGAAGGCTACTGGAAGAAGATGTTTAACCTTGGTACTTGCTATAAGACTGCCAATAAGCTTAGTACTTGCTTGAGGGCTGCTACGAAGAGACCTTAATACTTGCTTGAGGACTACTAGGAGAATATGTTTAACCTTAGTACATGCTAAAGGGTTACCAGGACGCTTGGTACTTATTAAAGGGCTACTAAGAGCTTTAATACTTGCTCGAGGAGCTGTTAAGGAAATTGTATCTTTTGTATCCTTTATCTAGTGTTCAAGTTTATAACTAATGCTTTATTGTGTCTTGTGCAATAGTCATTTCTCAAATGATGTTTTCTAAGCCCATAAAGCAGGGGCAAACTGTTAGTACTGGATTTTGGGCCTTAAGATGTAAGCCCAATGATGAAAATCACTAAACCAAATCCTTAAATTGCAAAGGGAATCACATAATGTAAAGGATAAAAGACCTTAGAAAGCCTTGGAGAAGTCTAAAGACCAAACCCAATCGCAAGACCAAAGACCAAACGTAAGCCAAGTAGAAGGTTGTTAGATAGGTTTAGTGGGCTATATAGCCTATCAAATAGGGTTATACAACCCTCAATGCAAGGTTGTTCAACCTTCCCCATAGCTGTACAAACTTTCTAAAACCCTAGTCTCGATAAACTTCTAGAACTGATCCCTTTTTCACCCTAAAGCTGTATAACCCTGACACAAGGATGTGCACCCTATTCTTGGTTATACAACCCACATGCAAACTGTGATTCTAGTACTACACTTTCCTGCTTTGTGATTGGATATGAACATGGTACAACCAAAATAATTTTTGACTCTAGTGCACCCTTCTCCCTATATAGATACCCCTCATTTTGAAGAGGAGAAAAAGGCTTGGAAACCTTAAGATTACTCTGCTAAAGTTACTCTGCTAAAGTTACTCCTCAAACACCCCTTAAACATAAAAAACTTAAACCCTACTTCACCCCAACTTATTTAAACGTAGAACTAGGTCTTTACTCTTCACTTTTGTGCATTCCTTAACCATTTTTGGAGGATATTGAATATCTTGTGAGCCTTTAAAGGAACAAAAACATACAAGGGCATTCAAGACACCCTCATTTACCTTTTTCTTCTTCCCCTTCTTCTTTTTTTTTTTTTAATTTTAAGAAACCCAAGATTTAGGGCCATAAAACAAATTTGTATAGGCTATACAGTCCACCATTCTAGGTTGTACAACCCTGGTTTCCTAGGCACAGTCTTGTGTAACTTTTTTTCTTCTCATTTAGATATATGTTAGCCAAGGTTTTCTTTTATATATCTTTATCACTCTAATGGTAGAATAAGGCAAGGCTAGATAACCAAAGACCCCTATTCACTTCAAAAAAATGGATTTTTGATAGGTTTTAGAAGGGTTTTCATGGCTCTTACTATCTTAATGTTCATGCTCTCTAATGTAAACTCAATGATGGTTTTATATTTTGTTTAGATCTCTTTTGACAAAGACCAGGTAAGGGGTTAACCACTCTTAGGATCTTGACAGTCTTCTTTTTTGTAGCTTTACTTGTGTTGGAAACATGTGAATAATATCTTGCCCTTATCTTATTTCTTTGATTTGCATTTTAACCTTTTCTAAGGTTAGCAATGTTCCTGGATGCCCAAGCTCTTTATGAGCAATAAGAAAGAGGGTGATCTCTCTTTTAATGGTGATTATTGCCTTAGGCCATGTGATGTCCTCCATAGTGCTTTACATCTCATGTTTAAGATTTCAAGCATTTTATGATTTTTGTATTTTGATAATGTTATATTCTACTACATTTGGATTTATGAAGATTGAATATGTTATCATGAACTTAGAATGTGTGTTATGATACCTTGACTTTGGGATATGTGGTAAATGGTTACTATGAACTTTATTTGCCTTCTTTTTAGTTCTTATCATTTTGAGTAGATTTAAGGGCTATTTTCTTCCCATTTTGACCTATGTTTGATGGACTAATATGTGTTCATTTTGTAGGTTTAGAAAGCTAATTAATGCATTTTTTTTTTATCTATTTAAGTTCATTGCATGATAATCCCACCATTTGGATATGTATCCCCCATCTTAGCCTTATATATTATATTATTTATTACTTTCTTACATATTAAATATCATGCATGCATTGTATACTTTATTGTTATGGTTGATGGCTTGTTTAGATGGATGTTTCTAGGTAGATAAATGGGAAATTTATTAATAAAGGTAAGGTATAAGAATGAACCATTGATGGCTCGAAGACGGAATCCCTATATCCGAGCGACTTGAGGGTGCCTAACCTTATCCCTAAGTTGTACCCAACTCTTGAATCTGATCTCTGATAGGGTGAAGATAGATTGGGCCTAACTTAGGTAGGCTCAAAAATTTTCCTTACCCGGATTCTTATCCTGACTTTTCATATTTCATCTAGGAATAATACTAATATATCATCTTGTCTTGTCCTCGTTGACCCTAACTTTGGAAAAAGGGGCTTCTATATTGCGTGAGACCTCAAAGATCCCCCATTAGTCCAAATCGCAAGCCATGATTAGAGATTATTGCCAATGTATGACTTTTATCCTCTTGATCCCCTGATGATTGATAAAAAGTTAGAGTTGCAAGCAAGATTCCACTCGTTCGAGCATAAAACTGTAAAATTCAAGGTCCTCATAAAAAGTTTTCACAATAGAATAGTCACTTAATGGAACATTTCTCTATGTATTTTCATTGAGAGTGGGTCTTTTTATACCATGAATAAAGAACTAGCTGTTAGAGATAAAACATTCACTTTATATTACACTTTAAAGTAAGTAACGCCCATTGAGACATTCCCACACCTATTGCTAAAGCATTAGCCATCATTGACTTCACATAAACGGGTGGTTATCTAGTAAAATACACTCTCAACAGTCATTGGCTCTATTGAAATGTCCATTGGGACTAGCTATTAGAGAGAACTTGACTTAAGGCTCTACCTTTGACTTTAACAAAGGGTTATTTCACTTTTTCTTCAATGCCCATTGGAAAAAAATAATGGTCGTTACTTTTAAACTTCAATACCTATTGGATGAAGGTTGATGTCTATTATTAATTCCCAGAAAGTATGAACTTGATGCTTTATTTTTCAAGATCTACACAAGTCCTTCAATGGTTGTTGGATGGTTTGCAATGCCCATTGGTGCCACCTTCAACACTTGTTGAGATATGAATGTCACTCGTTGAGGGGTCTAATGCTTAAAGTTCAAACTAGAGCATTTGTCCAATGCCTATTGGTGAACTTCCAATCCCCTTTAAATGTGCTCAGAGCTTGTTGAGATATTGAGTTTACCTCATTAGGGGGTCCAGACTCTTTATCTTAATTTAGAGAGCTTTTCCAATGCCTATTGAGATGGACCAATGCCCTTGTGGGTTCTAGATAGTTTTGCTCGATCAAGGCACTTTGACCAACACCTGTTATAAAAATACAATGCTTGTTGTGAGGGCAATTGCCCATTGCAAAGTTCAATTTGTAAACCAAAGTTAGAATGATTGTCCAACACTTGTTAGCAATATAGGCAACAACCGTTAGAGGGTCCAAAAGGCTATACTTAAGTTAAAGTGTTTTTATAATACTTCTTGTGATATCTTCAATGTTCGTTGACAAGTCCACAATGCTTATTGGATGAAGACTAATTATTGGTCTGTCAAGTTGAGTTTGCCTTGATCTTCACCCTCTAACGCTTTGAGTTTTTGTTAGACAAGGTTGGTTAAACCTCTGTAATAAGCCTCTTTTGATCTTGATAATGGAGATTGATAAGTTTCAATGCTTTATTTAGGTATTGTTTTGCAGTTTATAAGAGTTATTTTCATTGGAAGTTAGATGAAAGTCAAAATTTCCATCTTTTGGAAGAACATCCAAATTCGCGGTGGTATCCCCTAAATCATGACTGCGACATTACTATAAGAATGGATAGAGCTAGGCCAAAGGAATTCACGGGCGAATTCACAGCCGCAACTCAACTGAATGAGCCTTGGTTGAATCATAGAGAAATTCTCGGTGGCATTCGCGTCTGAGGTCACGACGACGAATTTCATAGTGACAAAAGAGGGAACCAAAGCCACAGGCACAACATGCCAAGTGTCCAAGGGAATATTTGGAAATCAAAAATTGAGAGGGTGAAGGTTTGGTAGCGATTGCGACTTAAGAATTTGAAGTTTCCTCACTAAATAGAGAAATTCACGGTCTTAGTCGTGCCCAAGACAAAGCTAATTCGCCACCTCGACTTTTAAGTAGTTGGCAAAACACACGACTATATTTCTTAGACAACTCATGGATAAAGAACATGTGGACTAGCCATTAGACACAAACGAGGTTCTCTACCATGATTTTTGGCTCTTCAGTGCAAATTAGAAATTTGTGATTGCAAAATGATAGTGACTACTGCGACTTCTGCCTGATAAGCATTTAATTCAAAATCTGCCAAGCACAACTTAGAGATTTGAGGATAGTTTTTTATAACATCTCTTTGGTGGATGTGGGCTTTAAATACTATACCAAACTGATGTAAATGCAAGAGAATTCAATCAATTGTAACCAAACTCTTGCCAATTTACTACTCATTCTTTTACTCTTCTTCATTTGTTGTTGATTGTTTCGTGTGAGTAATAAACACCTTTGTAAGTAGGTTGAGAGTTAACCTAGATTCTAAAACTCTTGTAAGATGTTGAAGTGTGAGCCTATCCACAACACTTGTGAGAGGTTTTTGTGTGAGCCTAAAAACATAAGGTTATAAAGGTTTTGCATAAGCCATAAAACACAAGTTGTATAAGTTTGGTGTGAACTTGAAAACACCACGTTTAGTTGAGTGAAATACCTAATTGTGTAGAATTGAGGAGTGGATGTAGGGTTTGTTAACAACTAAACCACTATAAACCTTTTGTATTGATTTTTCTCTTCTCCTTCTTAACTTCCTAAACACTTTAACTTTCTTTTTAATTTTCAATCAGCCACCAATTTAACCCTCCTTCCCTTTTTAGTGCACTAGGCCAATAAGTGGTATTAGAGCCAAGTCTCATTCTAAAGCTTAGTTGTGAGAGTAAAGATCATGGCATTAGAATTAATCCACACTCATCTCAAGCCATATTTTGTTGGAGCAAACTATATTCATTGGAAGTATAAAATGGAAATCTATCTAGATAGTGATGTGGTAGACCTCTGGGATATTATTGTAAAGGAGTGGAAGCCACCTATCAAAGTGTTAGATGGAAGTGAAGAGTTAATCCCTAGAGAGGATTGGGTTGAAGATAACAGGAGATCCAATGGAAAAAATAAAAGAGTCATGGCAATCCTTCTAAGTTATCTCTCAAGAGAAGAAATTGGAAGGGTCTAACATTGCCTAATTACTCATGGTATTTGGAAGCCTTGGAGAACTATCATGAGGGTACCACCTTAGTGAAATCTAGCCGACTTGAGATGTATGTGACGGAGTGGGAGCTATTTATGATGAATGAGGGAGAAAGCATCACAGACATGACAAATAAACTCCTTGCAATCGTCACCAACATGAAAAAGTTTGAGAGAATTCTCACCAATCATAAGGTAAATTCTAAAATTCTGAAATCTCTACCTCTTAAAAAATTTGGTGCAAGGGTGTGTGGTATCTAAGAGTCCAACCTAGAGGTATGAAAGGTGCCAATGGATTTCCTAATAGGCAAACTCTTAACTCATGAGTTAGCCTTAAAGAAGGATGAAAAATTGAAGAGAATGAAAGGTCAATGAGAGAAATATGAAAAACTATAAAGAAGGACTTTGGCACTCAAGTATTCATCAAAGGAAAAGGTAGTAAAAGTAGCCTCAAGTGAAGAGGAAAGTGACAAGGAGGAGGAGGAGCTTACAATGCTTTCAAGAAGAACTAAGGAGCTGATTAGAAGAAAGAAAGAAAGAACTTCAAGAAAGTAACTCCAACTCCCAAAGAAAGATTAAATGATGTCACTTGCTATGAATGTGGCAAGCAAGCCCATATCAAATAAGATTGCCTCAAGTTGAAGAAGAAAAAGAAAGGGGACAAAGAAAAAAGAAAGTGCTTCAAAGCCACTTAGGATGAAAGCTCAAGTGACGAAGATGAAGAGGTTGTAAACCTTTGCTTCATGGCTCAAATGAGGTAAGCTCTTCACTTTACTCTTATTCTAAATTTGATGAATAAGATGATGTGGATGATGAGCTTTAGACGTTCTCACCATGAAATGTGACAAGTATAAGTCACAAATGAAAACTTATAAGAAAAAGTGCACTAAATTAGAGGATGAATGCAAATCCCTAAATAGTCTTGTAAGTGAATTGAGGGCCTCAAATGACGAATTCAAAAAGTCCATGGAAAATCTATCGAAGTCATCTTCATCTCTAACTTCATTAAGAAAAGAAAATGACTCTTTGAAAGATGAAGTCATTGAGCTTAAAAACTTTATTTCTAAGTTCTACAAGGGCAAGAAAGCTTTGGATACACTCATTGTATCACAAATACCTCCTTTAGTTAGGCATGGCCTAGGCTTTTAATGGAGCTTGTTCTTCTACATCTTCACTCACAATATTCATCAAGGCCTCAACACCTTAAACTTCAAGTATTAAGGTTGTTGGAAAGAAAAGTGCTTAAAGCACTAAACCACCATTACCTAAGGGCAAAGGAAAGGTGCAATAAAGCCCTAAGCCAATTTTTAAGAAGGCTAACCATGCATACATGTATAATAAAACGCATTCTCATTCAAACACACATAAAAAATCTAGTCCTACACCCATTCATATATGTTCATGCTCACACACACATCATGTTGGTATGAGGAAATCCCTCACTCATACCAAGGCAATGCATAGGAGAAAGACACAAAGGTCTAAACTCCAATGCCACTATTACATGAACTATGGACACAAAAATGTTTATTGCTACATTAGGAAAACTCATCTCAAATTGAAGGATCCTTCAAAACCTAAACCCCTAGGACCCAAGTATGTTTGGGTACCAAAGCAAAGATGATTTACTTGTGTTGTGTAAGGGTCAGCCACCAATAAAGCAAATGATTAGCATGTGGATAGCGAATGCTCAAAGCACATGATGAGCAATAGGAAGCTATTCATTGCCCTAAAGGAAAAATGAGGGTGGTAATGTCACATTTGGAAATAATGCCAAGGGAAAGGTAATTGACATTGGGACCATTTGTAAGAATAGTTATTCTTTAATTAATGATGTTTTACTTGTTGATGGCTTACAACATAACTTGCTTAGTGTAAGTCAATTATATGACAAAGGTAATAAAGTCACCTTTGACCTTAGAGAATGTCGAGTTACCACTTTGGTGGATAAAAAGGTAGTCTTCAAGATTGAAAGGAAGAGTAATACCTACCTAATTGACTTGGACAAATTGGCTAATCAATCCTTTAAGTGTCTTATGTCTCTTAGTAATAAAGCTTGGCTATGGCATAAAAGACTTGGACATGCTAGCATGAAGCTCTTACCAAGCATATCTAAGGAAAAACTAGTGAAAGGTCTTCCCAAGCTAAGGTTTTCTAGAGATAAGACATATGGTCCTTGCTAAATGGCAAAGCAACGTCAATCTTCCTTCAAAGCAAAGAACATTATAAGTACATCTAGACCTCTTCAATTAATTCATATGAACTTAATAAGACCGACTAGGAGTGCTGGCCTAGGTGGAAAACATTATGCATTAGTCCTGATTGATAATTACTCTAGGTTTACTTAGATTTCCTTTCTAGCTCATAAGCATGATACTTTTGATGCTTTTAAAAGTTTTTCAAAAAAATTTAAAATGAAAAGGGTTACTTCATCTCTTCCATAAGAAGTGATCATGGAAAGGAATTTCAAAATGAGTCTTTTGAATATTATTGCTTAGAGAATGAGATTCTCTGTAACTTTTCAACTCCTAGAACACCACAACAAAATGGTGTTGTAGAGAGGAAAAATAGGACATGAGCAGAGATGGCTAGAACTATGCTCAATAAGTATTCATTGCCAAATTACTTTTAGGCCGAAGCTATCAATACTTTATGTTATGTTGCAAATCGAGTTTCAAAATATCGATTCTTAATGAAACTTCTCATAAGCTATGAAATGGTAGAAAGCTAAGTTAGCATACTTAAGAGTTTTTGGATGTAAGTGCTATATCTTAAATACTAAGGATAGTCTTGGAAAATTTGATTCAAAAACTAATGAAGGCATCTTCTTAGGTTATTCCACTACTAGCAAAGCTTATAGGGTTTTTAATAAAAGTTCAATGGTTATTCAAAAGTCTATGAATATTGTGTTTGATAAATCTAGTAAGCTTGATCTTTGGAAAGGTTTTTTGGTTGATGATATTGTAGGGAATTTTGAGAAATTGGATTTGGAGGATACTACAAGAGAAAAGGATGAGGACCATGATGAAAGCAAATCATCAAGAGAAGATAAAGATCCTCAACATTAATAGGTGAAATCACCAAATCAAGATCTTCCTAAAGATTGGAGATTTTTTTAGCATTACCCGCAAATACCTAATCATTGGTGATACTTCGAAGGGTGTGAGTACTAGATCTCAACCCAATACTTTAGATAATAATCTTGCCTTTATTTCTCAATTTAAGCAAAAATCTATTGATGAGGCTCTTGATGATGAGAGTTGGGTGATTACTACACAAGAGGAACTCAACCAATTTGAGAGAAACAATGTGTGGAAACTTGTTCCTAGGCCTAAGGAACACCCAATTGTAGGTTACAAATGGGTGTTTAGGAATAAGTAAGATGAACAAAGATTCATCACTAGAAATAAGGCTAGATTGGTTGCTAAAGGTTACAACCAAGAGGAAGGCATTGACTATGATGAGACCTATACCCCCTTAGTAAGGTTAGAGGCCATTAGGATTCTTTTGGCATATGCATGTCACTTAAATTTTAAACTATTTCAAATGGATGTCAAAAGTGCTTTTCTAAATGGTGTTATTGAGGAGGAAGTTTATGTTGAACAACCTCCTGGTTTTGAATCACATAGTTTTCCAGTCATATCTTTAAATTGAATAGAGCCTTGTATGGTTTGAAACAAGTTGCAAGAGCTTGGTATGAAAGGCTTAGTTATTTTCTTTTGCAAAATCATTTTGAAAAAGGAAAGGTTGACACAACTTTGTTTGTCAAAAAGCATAATCATGATACACTAATAATGCAAATTTATGTTGATGACATCATTTTTAGTGCCACTAATGAATCTCTATGTGAGGATTTTGCTAAGTGTATGACTAGAGAATTTGAGATGAGCATGATGGGAGAGCTCAAGTTTTTCCTTGGTCTACAAATCAAGCAAACAAAAGATGGGATCTTCATCAACCAAGCCATATACAGAAAGGACATTCTCAAGAAATTTGGCATGGAAGGATGTAAAGTGGCAAAAACATAATGAGTGCTACCATCAAATTGGACAAGGATGAATCAGGTAAGTCGGTTGATGAAAAGAGATATTGATGTATGATCGATTCTCTTCTTTGTCTTACTGCTTCTAGACTTATTATAATGTTTAGTGTATGCATGTGCGCTAGGTTTCAATCTTATCCCAAAGAATCACATTTGAATGTTGTTAAAAGGATTTTTAAATATTTACATGACATATTACATTTAGGGTTGTGGTATCCTAATGATTCTTCTTTTAGCCTCATAGGTTATTCTGATGTGGATTATGCTGGTAGTCTTCTAAATAGAAAGAGCACTTCTTTAACTTGCCAATTTATAGGAGAGTGTTTAGTTTCTTGGTTTAGTAAAAAGCAAGTTTTGGTTGCCGACGAAGTCAAATATATAGTTGCGGGTTGTTGTTGCATCCAGGTCCTTTGGATGAAATAACAATTAAAGGATTTTGGCAAAATTATTTATCACATTCCCATCAAATGTGACAACACTAGTGCAATAAATCTTTCTAAAAATCTCATCCAACATTCTAGGAGCAAACGTATGGACAGTAGGCATCGTTTTCTTAGAGATCATGTCTAAAATGGTGATGTTGTGCTAGAATTTATAGACACAAATCATTAACTTGCGGATATTTTCAAAAAACCTCTCAATGAAGAAAGGATCAAATTCAATAAGAGAGAGTTGAGAATGCTTGATGGAGGCTCCCTAAAGTGAAAAATTAGATCATTCTAATATGTTGCATTATTCTATGTTGAATGATTGCCTTGTGTGATGTATGTGATATGTGTTCCTTTAGATGTCTTAATTTTGTGTGCAATTGAGCCTCTCTATGCTAGTTTGCATAAATTAGACATCAGTAAATTGAGTGGATCACAGTTTAGATAGTCAAGTTTAATAATTTCATAGTTATCTTTTAGGACTTGTAATTCGCAGTCGTTATTCCTTGGTTCACGACCATAAATTATAGGTATTCTTGATTCGGCTATCTACCATCAATTCGCGTTCGTGACTTTCAATCCCTACCACAAATTTATTCAAATTTCAAATCTTTTGAGCATTGAACGCGCTGTTTCTAGAGGATTTTTTGTCCGTTACTCATATTTTTCTGAATTAGCGATCGCGACTTGCAGGTCGTGGTCGCGAATTTGGGTAACTACCACACATTTATGTGATTTCATTGCCAACCGATTGCAACCCTTTATTTAATCCATTTCTGACCATTTTTAACCATTTTCATACCTTTTCTTGGCCTATATAAACCCATAAAATAGTGTTTTTATTCATTCCTACCAAATATATTCATCTCTCTTTTTCCTTAATCTTAAAACCTTCACATCTTTCTTTATTCACAAATGGCCTCCAAGAAAGATTCAAGAGCAGAGAAAGTGAAGGCAGTGGTACAACTTTCTGGACCACCAACACTACACTTGATGAAAGGAATAATGAAAGAGGAGAAAGATCGCTACAAGCAAATGCCTTCAAGATAATTCTACTGAATAAAATTCTTTCCACTTTCCTTCTTGAGTCGCTGGGAATCAAGGACGAGATCCATGCATTTTGTTCACACCTAGGGTGGATTAAATTCATATTTTGTGACTAGCCTGGATATGAAGAAATCATGTAAGGATTCTTGTGCACCATGACTCTAAGTTGGAGAGTAGAATCTCGCGTCGACCAATGCGGGTTAGTATTTTGTCCTTTTAGAGAGCTTTTTTCATTAGTTTTGAACAATTATCATTCTTTTTGATAGATGGCATTCTATGCATCATCTTCATGCTTGATGTCATATATTCTGAGTTTTTGTCCAAATTTTCCATTGAGACCAAACATGACCCCAAAACCTCCTTAGCCAAATACATTCGAACCCTCCCTTTTTGGTTACTTTATCGTATCATCATCTTCTCTGTTAATGCAAGAGGAGATGGTAATGAAAAGGTATCACAAAAGGATCTTGCTTTCCTTTTTTGGCTTATCAAAAACAAACCCATTCAAATTAGCTGCTATCTTATGGATCAAATTGATTCACATGAGTACCAAGCCCAAGAGTCAGTTTCTTCTCCCTTCCCATGTAACTGCCATCTACAGATTCATGGGTGCTCTTAATGAGGAAAATAAAAAATTCCTTATTAAGAAGCTTCTCCCTTCCTAAAATTTTCTGGACCTCCCCTACCTCATCAATGCAAAAGCCATTCACCTAGATTCTTATGCATACACTTTGGGTGCATTTGGAGCTAAGAAACTAGAGTCTTCCCAAGCTTCCAAAAGAAAAAGGTTTGCCATTGAATAGGGAGCCCAACCTATTCCACCTCCCTAGCCTAAGCCCAAAATAAAAATCTCTCTTGCCTCCATCAATAAGAAATTAGACGAAATGATGAGGATGATGAAGAGATGATTTCTCCTCCTTTCCCACTTACACAATGACTTAGTGGACTTACTAAAGCAAGTAAGTGCTTCTTCATGCCACCTTCTAGATTTTGAGGATTAGGAGGATACACCGGAGAACGAGGACAACCAAGAGGTTGAGGAGGGTGATGAAGCTAAGGGTGGAGAAGATAATGAAGAAAAAGACAATTCTAGAAATGATGATAGTTCTCCTATCTTTTAGATTGTCTTTAGAATTTATGTTTCTTTTTTTGTGTTATCTTTAAGTTCTTGATGTAAAAACTATTTATCCTACAAATTATTATAAATAAAAGTGTTTGTTTTTACAATTCAATGTCTCATATCTTATGTGATTGTAATTTATATATGATATTTGTTGTTTTGCTTTCTATCATTATTCACTCTCAATTTATGCATCTCTTTCATTTTTTAACTCTTTACCCTTTTTCTTATCTTGCCAAAGGGGGAGAGAATAACACATTGAAAGAAAATGATTTTTGTGTATAAGAAAAGCATAGGTTAAGGGGGAGCACGTTCTATCTAAGAATTATACTTAGAATTTTTTATCATTGTCTAGAATTCTTTGATTATATGATCATAGACCATTCCAACTTCACTACTTATGCATTTATTTTTTCTTTAGGATCAATCTAAGTTGTCAAAATAAAAAAGGGAGAGATTGTTGGACTAGGTTGGTTAAACCTATGTAATAAGCCTATTTTGATCTTGACAATGGAGATTAATCTGTTCTAATGATTTATTCAAGTATTGTTTTGCAGTTTATAAGAGTTATTTTCATTGAAAGTTGGATGAAAGTCAAAATCTCCATTTTTTAGAAGAACATAAAAATTCGCAATCAGTATCCCACAAATTGTGATCGCGACATTGCTATAAGATTGAATGGAGCTAGGCCAAAGGAATTCACAGGCAAATTCATAGCCGTGAATCAGCCAAAAGAGCCTTGGTTGAATCACAGAGGAATTCGAAGTGGCATTCACGTCTGAGGTCGCAATGACGAATTTCATAGTAACAAAGAAGGGAACCAAAGTCATAGCCACAACACGCTAGGTGTCCAAGGGAACCATTGGAAATAAAAAATTATGAGGGCAAAGGTTTAGTCGTGACCACAACTCAAGAAGTTGAAGTTTCCTCACCAAATCGAGGACTTAAAGATCTCAGTCATGCCCAAGACAAAGCCAATTTGCAACCGTAACTTTTAAGTAGTTGGTAGAACACAATGACTATATTTCTTGGACAACCAATGGATAATGACACGTGGACTAGTAGTTAGACTTGAAATGGGATTCTCTATCGAGATTTTTAGCTCCTCAATACAAATTGGAAATTCACGATCGTGAAATGTTAGTAGCAACCACGACTTCCACCTAACAAGCATTTAATGCAAAATCTGCCTAGCACAACTTTGAGATTTGGGGATAGTTTTTGAGTAACGTCTCTTTGGTGGATGTGGGTTTTAAATACTCCACCAAACTGATGTAAATGTAAGAGAATTCAATTAATTGTAACCAAACTCTTGTTAGTTTGCTACTTATTCTTTATGTGTTTTTGATTGTTTGGTGTGAGCAATAAACACCTTTGTAAGTAGGGTGAGAGTTAGCCTAGATTCTAAAACTCTTATAAGAGGTTGAAGTGTGAGCCTATCCAAAACACTTGTGAGAGGTTTTTGTGTGAGCCTACAAACATAAAGTTGTAAGGGTTTTGTGTGAGCCATAAAACACAAGTTGTACAAGTTTCAAATCAGCTTGAAAACACCAAGTTTAGTTGAGTGAAATACCCAATTGTGTAAAATTGGGGAGTGGACGTACAGTTTGTTAACGCTCGAACCACTATAAACCTTTTATGTCGATTTTTCTCTTATCCTTCTTAACTTCCTAAACACTTTAACTTTCTTTTTAATTTGAATCAGCCACCAATTCAACCTCCCTTCTTGGTGCACTAGGCTAATAGCTTTCAACCATGATTTATTCTACAATCATCATAGTCCAAAAAATTAATGTGTTTGTAAATTTTAACATAAATAACTTAGACAAGGATTAGCTCTTTGACATGTTTGTAATCGTCAAAACAAAATTTGGAACCTTGAGGTTCAACATTTAAAAGATATGCACTTTTAGGATACAGTTAAGGATCTTATAAAGAAGAAGTTTAGGATGGTTAACCAAGATTCACCCCTTGTGCATTAGGAATAGGGATATATTATGCTATGCAAATCCACAAAAGGGATGAAACACCAGGTCAGACATCTGAAATTTAATAAATCGAGATGGATGGGGTGGCACTCTGGGAAAGCTTCATGAAGGTTATATTGTGAGATGATAAGATGAAGTAGGTTTTTGAGGAAGTGATGAAGACCATGGCTGGCATACAAGTTGAGAAGGAAATGGGTTCTAATCCAGTCGATGATCTAAATGCTAGTATTGGGGTGACTAATGAGAAGGAAATTGAGGAAGAGAAGATTCATGTTGTAGGGACTCCTACCAATCTACTAAAAGAGGTTGTTTTTCCCAATACCACTGATGTTCTTGTCTTTAGTAGGGGTGAGTAAAAATTAGATCGAAATGAAAAATTGATTGAACCAATTTGGTTCAGTTCAGTTTAGTTCAATCCTTTGATAAATGTGGTTCAATTCAATTTTCATTTAAAAAAATTGGTTTTTATTTTTTGATTTGATTTTTTACAAAAAAAAAAAATTGAATAAACCTAATAAATCAAAATTATTAATAAATCAAACCAATTTGATTCAAATTAGATATGAAATACATGTAATTTAATTTAATCGAATAGAACCAAACCAAATTGAAATTCTATAGGTACAGTTTGATTCAATTCGTATGTTTGTAAATTTTGGTTTATTTAATTGAATTTATTCAATTTTTTCAAAAATTTCAGTTTGGTTCAATTTGTCAATATAATTTGGTTTGATTGGTTTTAGTAATAAATCGAATTGAACAAACAGAACTGACTAGTTTACTCACCCCTAGTCTCTAGTATTTTTTAAGATGATAATGTATTTATGTCAAAGTTTAAGACAATGAATAATGAGTTTGCTTACTTGTGTGATGTGTTCCCTGATGGTAGTGTGCATAACATTCATCATCTCATGAGCATAAACAGAAAAAAAAAAAAAATTATAAGCCTAAGCAAGAAGAACTAGTGGGATTTAGAGATGTCATCATCATTAGTATTTCCAACTTCTTCACCTCTTCCTCGTCCTCCTCTTTGTGCCTCATCTCTTTCTTCCACATCTTGGTCTTTCTCTTCCTCTAGGGTATCCTTCCAATCCTCAAAGTTTAGAAGATGGCAAGTTGTTGCACCCACCTTCTCTTGAATGTCCATTAGGTCACTATGGAGTGGGAAAGAAGAACAAATCTCCTTTTGATCATGAACATCACCTTGTCCAATTTCTTGTTGATGGAAAAGAGAGAGAGATGGCAGAAGTTTTAAGTTTGGCTTTGGGTTTAGGAGATGGAATTGGTTGAGCACTCTCTTCCATCACAAGCCCCTTCCCTTTTGAAGCATGAGTTATTTCTTGCTTCTTTACCCCAAAAGACACCAAGGTATAAACATAGGTATCAAAGGTTGAAAAGAGTAAAAAGTTAGGTAAAGGTTATAAAATAGGGGTCCTTAAAAGCCTTAAATACTAACCCATACGCACCTGCTTTTGATTATGCCCTCTTGCTCAATGTAATGGTGCACATAAACTCTTTGACAATCTCCTCATACCTTGGTTCATCTTTAAAGATGAATTCATTCCAGCCTAGGTTAGAAAAAAAGGCATGGATTTCTTCCTTGATTTCAAGTGATTCAAGGAAAAAGATGGAAGGGATTTTATTGGCTTGGATCATTTTATTGAAGTTTAATTTGAATTTCTTTTTTTCCTCCTTGGTTATCCCTTTCATAAGGTGAAAGGGAGGAGGGCTTTGAGGTTAGGCAATGCCCTTCCCTTTTTCTACTCTCGTTAGTTTATTGGGTGGCATTAGGATGAAGTTTAGAGAATTTTAAAGGATTGAAAGAAAAAATGAATGATAAATGAAGAGAAAAGATAAAAATGGAATGGAGGAGTGTTAGGATGGCTTAAATAGGCAGAAAAATGATTAAAAAAATGGTATGAAAATGGTAACATAAGCAATAAATAAGAAGCAAACATTGATTGATAGTCAAATCAATTAATGCTTGATGGTTACCATAATTTGTTATTGCTAGTAGCTAGTCACGACAACTAATTTTAAAATTTGTAAGTAACATATAAGATTTCCTCAGAAGTTGAAGAAATCAATTGTCAAGAAATTTGAATTTTGAAAAAATTTGCAATGGTGATCTAAAATCGCGACAGTGAATTAGGAGTTTGGCAGAATATTGACAAGTGCATATAAATAGTGACTGTGAATAGATAGTAGCGACTGTGAATTACAAGGCAAAATGAAAATCAATGAGTAATACAGATTGGCCTTCCACTGCCAAAGCTGAATATGTAGCGGCCTAAAAGCCAAGAAACTAAACAATCATCTATAAATTGGCAAGTTCTAGAAGTACTTTTTCTATCTAATAGACTACCAGTAAAATCCGCATTAGAATATCCAAGAAGACTAAAAGATAAATTTCTAGGATACCATAATCCTAAATGCAATGTGCTATGCAAGTATTTAAATTCGTTTGACGACATTTAAATGTGACTCTTTAGGGTAAGATTGGAACCCACACATACAAACACTAAACATCATGTCAGGTCTAGATGCGACAAGGTAAAAGAGAGAACTAATCATACCTATATACTTCTTTTCATCAATTGGCTTACTCAATTCATCTTTGTCAAGCTTGATAATCGCACTCATTAGTGTCTTTATTACCTTGCATCCATCCATGCCAAACCTCTTGAGTAGATCTTTGTGTACTTGGTTTGGTTGATGAAGATGCCCTATTTCATTTGCTTGATTTGCAGACTAAGGAAAAACTTGAGCTCTCCCATCATGCTCATCTCAAATTCCCTAGTCATGCACTTAGCAAATTCTTCACAAAGAGATTCATTAGTAGCACCAAATATAATATCATCAATATATATTTGTACAATAAGTGTATCTTGCTTGTGCTTTTTGACAAATAACGTTACATCAACCTTGCCTTTTTCAAAATCATTTTGTAAAGGAAATGAATTAAGCCTTTCATACCAAGCTCTTGGAGCTTGTTTCAAACCATATAAGGCCTAGTTAATTTGAAAACATGAGACCATTTTAAAAAGCACTTTTCACATCCATTTGAAAAATTTTAAAGTTCATGTAACATGTAAATGCTAAAAGAATCCTAATGGCCTCTAATCTTGATATGGGGATAAAGGTTTCATAATAATCAATGTCTTCCCCTTGGTTGTAACCCTTTGTAACCAATCTAGCTTTTTTCCTAGTAATGAAACCTTGCACATTTAACTAATTCCTAAGCACCCATTTGCAACCTACGATAGAGTGTTCCTTAGGCTCGGGAACAAGTTCCCAAACTTTGTTTCTCTAAAATTGTTTGAGTTCCTCTTGCATAGCAATCACCTATCTTTCATCATCAAGAGCCTCATCAACAGATTTTGGCTCAAATTGAGAAACAAATGCAATATTATTGTATAAAGCATGAAGTTGAGATTTAGTACTGACTCTCTTGGATTTCTCACCAATGATAAGATCCTTTGGGTGATGTTTGGAGAATCTCCAATCCTTGGGAAGTTCTTGAGCTGGGTTTTCTACTTATTGTGGCTGAGATTCCTCAACTTCTTTAGATGACTTATTATCCTCAAAATCAATCATCATTTCTTTTCAAATTAAATCAAGCTCAAATTTCTCAAAGTCACCTACAAGATTATCAATAAGAAAACCTTTCCCAAGATCAAGTTTACTATATTCATTAAAAATAATGTTCATTGACTCTTCAACAACCATAGACCTTTTGTTGAGCATCCTCTAAGCTTTGCTAGTGGTGTAGTAGCCCGAAAAAGTACCTTCATTTATTTTTTAATCAAAATTTCCAAAGTTGTCTTTGGTATTAAGAATGTAGCATTTGCGCCCAAAAACTCTAAGGTATGAAAGCTTAGGTTTTCTACCAATCTAAAGCTCATAAGAAGTTTATTAATAATGGGTCTCTTGAAAACATGATTAACAATATAACAAGAAGTATTGATGGCTTTGGCCTAAAAGTAATTAGGAAAAGAATACTCATTGAGCATGGTTCTAGCCATCTCTACTAATGTCTTATTTTTCCTCTCTACAACACCATTCTGTTGTGGTGTTTAGCAGTGAAAAAATTATGAGAAATCTCATTCTCTAAATAATAAGATTCAAAAGATTCATTTTGAAATTCTTTTCCATAGTCACTTATAATAGAAGAAATAAAGTAACCTCTTTCATGTTGAACTATTTTTGCA
Source organism: Omphalea diandra (assembly GCA_949677035.1). Lineage (NCBI taxonomy): Eukaryota > Viridiplantae > Streptophyta > Magnoliopsida > Malpighiales > Euphorbiaceae > Omphalea > Omphalea diandra. The sequence continues at coordinate 32,580 of CATIWR010064492.1, read as the reverse complement.
AAACTTTTGAAAGCATCAAAAGTTTCATTCTTATAAGCAAGAAAGGAAACCCAAGTAAACCTAGAGTAATCATCAACTAAGACAAATGCATAATGTTTTCCACCTAGACTAGCATTCCTAATGTGTCCTATCAAGTCTATATGAATTAGTTGAAGAGGCCTAAAGGTACTAACAACATTCTTCGCTTTGAAGAAAGTTTGGTGTTTTTTCCCCATTTGCCATAGTCCACGTGTCCTGTCTTTGGAGAAATTTAGCTTGGGAAGACCTTCTACTAGCTTTTCTTTAGATAGACTTTGTAGGAGTTCCATGTTAGCATCACTAAGTCTTCTATGCCAAAGCTAAAAGCTTCATTGCTAAGAGACATAAGACACTTGAAGGATTGGTTAGCCAAATTGTCTAAGTCAATTAAGTAAGTATTGCCTCCCTTTTCACCCTTAAAGATTACCTTCTTATCCATCAAAGTGGTAACCTGACATTCTTTAGAGTTAAAGGTGACTTTATTACCTTTGTCACATAATGGACATATACTTAACAAATTATGTTGCAAACCTTTAACTAAAAGAACATTGTCAATAAGTGAACAACCATTCTTACCAATTATTCCAATGCCAAATACCTTACCTTTGGTATCATTCCCAAATGTGACATTGCCACTTTCCTTTTCTTTTATGGCTATGAATAGCTTTTTGTTTCCTATCATAGACTTTGAGCACCCACTATTCACATGCTTTCCTATCATATACTTTGAGCACCCACTATTCACATACTAGTCATTATCTTTATTGATGGATGCCAAACATTTCTACAAATCACAAATAATTTATCTTTGTTTAGGTACCCAAACATACTTGGGTCCTTTGCGGTTAGGCCTAGAAGGGTCCTCTAGTTTGAGATGAGCCTTCCTAACATAACAAAAAATGTTATATAACCAAACTTCAAACAATAATAGTAATGAAACTTAGACTTATAAGTCTTTCTCCTATACAAAACCTTAGTATGAGTAGAGGGCCTTCTCATATTATGATGGTATGAGTGTATACATGTGCATGAGTGATTGGGAGTAGAAAAGAATTTTTTTTTATGTGCTTAGGTGAGAATGTTTCTTAATGTACATGTATGCATGGTTAGCCTTTTTAGGCTTAGGCTTTAAGCCTCGAGGTGCCTTTCCCTTTCCCTTGGGCATTGGTGGCTTAGTGCTAGGAGCACTCTTCCTCCTATTACTTCAATACTTGAAGTTTGAGGTGTTGATACTCAAATGAATATTGTGAGAAAGGTGTAAAAGATGAGGCTCCATTAAAGCCTAAACCATGTCTTACAAGCGGAGGTCTTTAAGATACAATTAATGTATCTAAAGCTTCCTCCCCTTTATGAAACTTAGAATAGAATTTCTAAGCTCAATTAATTCTCTTTTTAAGGAATCATTTTCCTTTCTGAAGGAATTTAGAGAGGAAGAAGACTTAGTAAGACTCTTAATTGACTTTTTAAGTTCTTCATTTGAAGTCCTTAATTCACTTACAAGCTCATTTAATTAATTAAACTCATTTTCTAGTTTTGATCATTTCTTCCTATAAGTTTTCAATTGTGATTTATACTTATCACATCTCAAGGTAAGAGCTTCTAAAAGCTCATCATTTGCATCATCATCATAAGCATCATTATTATTACTAGAGTGAGGTAAAGAACTTCCCTCATTAGAAGAGTCCTCTTGTGCCATGTAATAGAGATTTGCCATTTCTTCATCTTTATCCTCCTCACTAAAGCTATCATCCCAATCGATTTTAAAGCTTTTTTTCTTTTCCTTGTTCCCTTTCTTCTTTTTTTTCTTCAGCTTGGGGAAATCATACATGATATGACCTTGTTTGCCACACTCATAGCAGGTCACTTCCATTTTCTTTTCCTTGAGGTTAGGAGATGCCTTCTTAAAGTTCCTTCTCCTCATCAACTCCTTGGTCCATCTAAAAAGCATGGCCTACTTTTCCTCTTCCTTTTCACTATCTTCATCATCATTTGGGACAACTTATACCTCTTTGTCTTTGGTTGAGTATTTAAGGTTTACGGTCTTCTTTTCTATTTTATCATTCTTGTCTCCCTGCCCTCTCATCTTCTTCATTTTCTCATCCTTTTTCAAGGCTAACTCATGAGTGAGAAGCTTGCCTATGAGGACATCTATTGGCATTTTTTTAATTTTTGGATTTGACTCTTAAATACTGCACACCCTTGCACCAAACTTTTCAAGAGGTAAATAATTAAGTATTTTGGTGTTTACCTCATAAATGGTGAGTACACTATCGAATATCTTCATATTTATGATGATGGACAAAAGTCAATTCATCACATGGATGATACTTTCATTGTCTTTCATCATGAATAACTCCTATTCTGTCACATACATCTCTAACATGTTGACTTCACCAAAGTTGTGCCTTCATGATAATTCTCCAACGCCATCTAAATTCCATGGCAGTGAGGCAATGTTTTACTCTTCCAATCTCCTGCTTTGATAAGGAGCTAAGAAAAATTGCTATATCTTCTATGATTTTTTTGGGATCAACTCTTCACTTCCATCAACCACATTGGTAGGAGACTTCCATTCTTTTGCAACTATATCCCATAGATCTACCACAATGTTATCCAAATATATCTTTATTTTATACTTCCGATGAGTATAGTCGAATCCATTAAAGTATGGCTTGAGATGGGTATGGATTCCTTCTTATGCCATTTGTCTTTACTCACACAATTAAGGGTTTTATTGAGACCTTGCTTTGATACCACTTGTTAGACCTTGAGCACCAAGAATGGGAGGTTGAATTAGAGGGAAGGTTTTAAGAGATGGAAATAGAAAAAGTAAGAAAAGAGTTAGAGACACATTATTTAATAGTGGTTCTACATCCACTTTCCAATTCTTCTAATTAGGTATTCTACTAACACTAATTGGTGTTTTCAAGCTCACACCAAACTTTTACACTTTGTATTTTATGGTTCGCACACAACCTTACAACTTGTGTTTTAAAGCTCATACGAAATCTCTCAAGTGTTTTCCTAAAGGCTCACACTAAGCCTACATAAGAGTCTTACAACTAGGCTAACTCTCAAACCCAAAAACACTGGTGTTTAATGCTCACACCAAACAATAACAACTCACATAAAAGAAATAAAGGTTAAGAAACAAAATTGTAAGAGTTTGACTATAATCAATATTCTTATCTTGCATTCAAGTCCATTTGGTGGAGTATTTATAGGCAACAACCGCTAAAGAGACGTCACAAATAAACTATGTCTAAATCTTCAAGTTGTGCTAGGAAAATCTTGCATTAGACAAATTTTATGGTCGTGATTGGTCAATCATGGTAGCAATTTCTCTTCTTCCACTAAAATTGTTGAAATCATGGTAGAGAATACCATTTGCATCTAACGACTAGTCCATATGGCACGCTATCGTTGGTCTTGCAAGAAAAATAGCAGTTATGTTCTTCGACCCAAACAAAAGTCACGATCATGATTTATTTTCTTCTTGGACGTGATGGCCACAGCGAATCCTTCTGTTTGATAGGGAGATATTGCTCCTTTAATTTGAGGTCTCAACTAATAATTCACCTTTGTGAAGTTTGATATACCAATGGCTTTTTGGGACACTAAGCATGCTCTGGTTAAGGACTTGATTCCCTCCATGCAATTGCAAAAATCACGATCATGAAGAAAGACTCGACTTTCACCTTTAATTCTTTTATTTCAACTTGAATACTTTTTTGGCAAGATTGCAATTGTGATTTGCTCTACAAATTCGTCTAACCCAACTTTATCGACTCTTCTTGCAAGTTAGCGATCATGATTTAGAAGTTTGCTATCGCGAATTAGAAGGCCTTTCACAATACTTAAGATTTAGACTCTCATTCAACTTCTAATGCAAACCTACCCAAAAATTTGCAAAATCAACACTTAAAATTGATTTTAGAACATATCAATATATATTCTCAAGATTAAAAAAGAGTTTTGACTTAAGTTTGATCAACCTAGTCCAACAAGTTCTATACATACCACTATGTTTAATCTTGGCACATAGAAAATCCCAAACTCTTGATCTTTACAGGCAATGTCACATTGAAGGAGCCGAGGAAGTTTGAACAATTACTTATGAAAAATCAGAGGGTCTTCACTTGTACCTAAGAGGATATGCTAAGGGCCAATTGATGCATAGTTGAACATAAGATTCCTCCTTATCCATATATGAGGTCAGAGAAATAAAAACTTAGAAGGATAAGACTAGAATGGGCCTAATTGGTAAAGGAAGAGGTGATAAAGCAGTTAAATGCTAAGTTCCTAGAGATAGTCAATCACCCCCAGTGGCCTAGTGGTTGGCCAATATAGTGCTAATGGCAAAGAAGGATGAGAGAGTGAGGATATGCATGGATTATAAAGGCTTGAACAAGGCTTGCCACAAGCATGATTTCCCTTTACCCCACATTGATGTGTTGGTGGACAGTGCTGCAACATGTGTTATGTACTCCTTTATGGATGGATTCTCGAGTTATGATTAGATTCTTATGGCAATCACAAATAGGGGAGTGTATTATTACAAGGTGATGCCATTTTATTTGAAGAGTGCAGAAGCAACATACTAGTAAATGATGATCGCTTTGTTCCATGACTTAATCCATAAAGAAGTATAGATATATGTAGATGACATGATGGTGAAGTCTGAGACAAGGGAACTACACTTTGAAGCCTTAAAGAAGTTTTTAAAGAGAGTTTACTAGTACAATCTGCGGTTGAATCCTAAAAAGTGCATGTTTGAAGTCACATCTTACAAATCATTGAGACATGTGGTAAGTGATAAGGTATCGAGATGGATCCAAATAGGTAATGGCCATTGAAGATATGCCCACACTAAAGATAAAGAAAGAAGTTTAAAGTTTCTTAGGCTGACTCCAATACATTAGTAGGTTCATAGCTAAACTTACTTCCATCTGTGAACCAATCTTTAAACTGTTAAGGAAAGATCAACTAGTAAAATGGAATGATCAATGTAAAAAAGCCTTTGAGAAGATAAAAGAGTATATGACAATTCTGGCAATACTAAAACCCTCAAAATTAGTAAAGCCATATATTTTATATCTGACTATAAAGGAGAGTTCTATGGGGGCAATATTAGCAAAATAAGACGAAATAAGGAGTGAGCATGTTATATATTATCTCAATAAGAAACTGCTCCTTTATGAGTAGTGGTACAATCAAATAGAGAAGACATGTTTGACACTAGTATGGGCCATGAAGAAGTTGAAGCTCTATGTCCAATCATACTCTGTTAAAGTAGTTTTAAAGGTCGATCCAATCAAGTATTTGCTTGAGGCCTCTTCCTTAATTGGAAAATTAGGAAAATAGCTAATACTTTTGATAAAGTTTGGCATTAAGCATGTAATAAAGAAGGTGATTAAGGGTCAGGCATGTGCAAAATATTTAGCCCAACAACCACTTATAGAAAGAGAATTTAACCTCCCTTAGTTCCCAGACAAAGGGCTAGGAGCAATGAAGCCTCAAGGTTAAAGAATGTAATTTGATGGAGAAGTGAACAAGCAAGGGATTGGTGTAGGAGTAATTTTGGTGTCACCAAAAGGAGAGCTATTCCTCATTGCCAAAAAACTAGATTTCAAGGTAATGAATAATATGGCTAAGTATAAGGCTTGTGTAATAGGGTTGGAATCATTAATATAGATGAGGGTGAGAACAACCAAAGTATTTGGAGATTCAGTGCTGGTCATTTTCTAGGTGACTGAAGAGTGGGGATTAAATGAAGAGCACTTAAAGAGATTGACTCAGAATTTCCAAAAGGTCATCACGAGTGCCTATCAATTTTGCCTTTCTTGAATAAGTAGAATCATACTTATGACTCCATCATTTTATCAACTAGTGGGGGTTCAAGAGGATGAAGGTCATACATTGGTATTAACCTTAAATAATGACTCATGTTTAGATCAACAGGGATCTTTTAGACCTCATGCAAGTTTGAAGCATCTTTTCAATTTGGTGGTCAACGGAAATTGGGACAATATGTTAATATCATCCCTAAGGGAATATAGAGTCGCCATCCAATTTTGGTCGAGACAAGAATCTGAGTGAGGGAAAAATATAAACCTATCTAAGTTATTTAAAAGGCCTAATTCATATCACCTCATCAGATATTGGGTTTAAAAATTAAGTATGGCTTGGGGAAGATGTTTCGCACCCCCAAATCGCCTAGGTATTAGGATTCAACCTTCAAGCATCTTTGGTTCACTTTTACCATCTTAACCTCATTATTAATTGGTTTAGTTAAACTCCTAAGCATGTTTCTAACACAATCTAACCAATCATATTGAAGTATCATCATAATCAACCTCAAAAGGGATGGGGATCATGCAATATCTTTTAAGGGAAGGTCATTCATATCAATCAACCATAAAAAAAAAATGCATGATTATGGGCATCATGTGCTCACAGTGGCCACCTACACATCAAAAAGACACAAGTTAGCAATCATTATAATAATAAAACAAGGTAAAAAATAGAAAAATGAACACAACCAAAGGAAAGAGTCTTACCCATAGTCTCCAAGTTAAGCGAACCTAGGCATGTTTTTATATCCATTATTTCACACCAATAATAAACCAACAAAACAAACTAAATATGAAGTGTAAGCAAAGCAAGATAGGATCATAATGACATGGCATGTGATTTATGAGGAAACATATGGTGGATAAAGTTAGAGCCTTAGGCAAGGTTTAGAGTCACTAACTTGGGTTCCTAAGATTATGAGATCCTTATCCATTAATACTCATAAGAGTCATTATACCCTTAAAATACCCATAACAATCAGTAAAGTTAGGATATCAAAATGATGTAAAGGCAACTTCCACAAAGCCAATAACATAATCATTACACTAATAACATGAGAACCAACCAAAAGAGGGGTCATTAAGTGATGAACTCTCTCTAAAAAAATCCTCAAAACAACCACATAAAGAGGAAGAGAAGATGATCAAACTAAAGAGCTAGTCATCTTCCCTTGATGGCAAAGAAATGATTTACAATAAAGAATAAAAGAAACATGAATATGCCATAGAATCATAAGTTCCTTGGGAATGGTGGATTTCCTATCCTAATCATATTCATAGTAATGATAACATAAACATGCAACGAATTGAAAAGTGAAGAACATGAAAAAGGTGAGTTAAAACTATTACAAACAAGTATAAAACCCTTTCCCATTTGATCCTTACCCCATTATATAAGAGAATAAGGATCATAGGCATAAAACCTAACCTTGTTCAATTATTAGAGCTCACAAAGAAACCATAGAAATCTGAAAAAAAAGGTAAAAGAGATGAATAGGAGGAGAAGAATAGAAAACTACTACTCCTCAGTCAAAGTGGGTTATACAAACCATCTAATGGTTTGTATAACCTACTTAGTGGTCTGCACAGACTACTGTGACTAAAGATTTTTGAAAAAGAAGGTAAAAAGAAGAGAGAAAAAGAAAAGAAAAGAATTAAGATTTTGAATGCTCTTATGGTATGCCTTGCTCTCAAAGGCCCCAGAATCAATAGGTTATCCTCCAAAATGCAATGGGGAATGCCCAAGAGTGAATTTCTAAGGCCTTGTACTACCTTGGATCTTTTGTTTTATAGGATGAGTGTTTTTTTTTATAGGTTTAGGGTTTTTAAGTTATAATTTCAGTAGATTAATATTAGGGTTGTCTAAGTCTCCCTCCTTTCTCTTTAGTGGTGGTTTATTTGTAGGGAAGAGAGGTGCATCAAAGCTATATTGGTTCTAGTTTTACCTTATTCATGACTTACAATAAATATGGGCTATGAAAGTTTTGGAATTAGGGTTTTTAAGTGGTTTGTATAGCCAAGTGGTTGGTTGTGCAACCTACTATATTGGTTATACATGCTAAGGTTTTACAGGGATAGGATTCTAGAATGTTCTACTGGTTAGGGTTTATTAGTTAGCTATATAACTAAGTTGTTGATTGTATAGCGAAGTAAGTTAGCTTTATAGCCATTTAATCATTGGCTGGCAAGTTTGGGCTTTTAGTCTTGATGGGCTTGGGCTTGATTGAAGGCTTGGTCTAATGTTTTTCAAGGCCTTTGTTTCTCTCCCTTTGCAATTCCTCTTTGCATTTTAAAGAATAATTCAAATAGTTTTCATCATTGGTCTTGGATCATTAGGCCTAGAATCTAATGCTCATAGTCATATTTCACCATCTTCCTCGCGAATATAATGTAATGATTAATGCCTTAGCCACCTTGGTCTCTGTCCAGGATGGGCCAGAAAAGATGCCAATAAAGTCTTTGATCACACTTAGGTCCATAACATTATGATAAGAGGGTGATGCAAGCATCTATAAACAATTGTGCTTAGTACTACGACATGTATAAATATTTGAAAAGTGGAGAATACCTTAAAGTCGACTGAAAGGAAAGATAAAGACGCAATTTTGAGGCTAGCACCATAGTTCATGGCTTATAATATCATGATTTACAAGCGAATGTCAGATGGCATTCACTGAGATGTCTAATAGAAAACGAAGTGAGTAAGGTTATAGCGGAGGTACACGTGGAGATTTATGGTCTCCACATGAATTGGAAAGCCTTAGCTAGGAAAATTTTAAGAATGGGTTACTACTAGACCACTATAGAATAAGATTACACCCAAACCACTTGAAATTGTCACAAATGTCAACTTCATGGTGACTTTAATCCCTTGCCCCCAACGAACCTGCAAAACTTGACTTTTCCATGCCTATTGTAACAACTATTTTCATTTACTAATCATGGCATTCATGTTCAAAAATTCATATGCATAAAGGTTAACTCATCATTCATACACAATCTAACATGTATTTAATGTACATATATGTTAACTAATGTTCAAGGCTAGTGACCATAAACTGATTTCTACCTAGGTATATGTACATGACACAAGGAGAGAGAGAGAGTTGGAATTCATCCAACAAGTTGTGCTCATATGTCTATATGCAAAACTTTATGCTCCAAAGTACCTAAACTTATGCTTCAGTATCTGAAAAACACAATTGCCAATTGGTGAGTCACGACTCAATAAATAAAAATAATAATAAGATTCTTATGGCATAACCAACAATCAAATATCATTATGATACATTGCAAGTATAAGAATTGACTGTGCAAGTGCAAATGCAATAGATTGATTTTGTCATGACCTTGTAAGGCATACACTGCCCCAAGGAATTCATGTGATTCAAGTGACATTTGATTTGCTAGCTACCATATAACAAATGAATCATTTGATCAATAACATATGCCAATAGGACATATTGGTCCCTTTTTCAAGTGATTTAAAAATGTTTGACAAGTTGGTCACAACATCTTTTTAGTTCTACATGCAAGTATTCATTCATTATGGTATACCAAGTAATCATGAAGATCATATAATTTTTGCTTGACTTTTTTTCACATGTAAAATGTCACAATTCAATAACATATACACATAATAGAACACAACCATATCATAAAATTGGCACATATACATATTAGAATCTAATTATGGCTTTTACTCACTTTTGATGCGACCAACCTTTATGGTAGGTTTGGACCTCTCTCTTTGGCTTTTTCAATGTATTGAGATCCTAACATTTGATACATATATCATTATAAAATGTTAAAATGAGTTTGCATGCATGGTATGCAACTATGGTCATGTTCCATGCAAATGGACCTAGTATTTAAGCTTATTATTCTTGTATAGTAACTTGACCTTACTGTACTCTGATAAAAATGACTCTTCATATACTTATCCAAATTACTTGATTCTTTTTTCTACAAAAACTAGACACATAATTATACAATATAGTCAAAATTCAGGTTAATATAAGGCCTATAGAAAATATAGTGAATTTTTGAATTTTGCCCTATTTTAATGTGATCTCAGTCTAATCAGATCTTACAATCTTGGGCATATCTCAAATTGTACCAATAAAATTGAAAAACTGATTTACCAGCACATACAAAACACATAAATTAATATTTTTCATGTTTTAAACATTGTCTAGTTCAGTCTATAAGATTACCAAAATAAAAGGTCGATCTCAGGGTGAGCAGGTTTCAACACATCGAGAATAAGTCACAATGAAGGAGCAATATCTCATCAACCATGACATATTTGGAAAAAAATATTTTGTAGTAATGTAGATTAGACATAAATATACAACTTTTAAGGTCATCACATCATCAAATTCTCATTTTATGGTAATCAAATTCTTGAAAAACAAAACTAAGAGAATGAATAGATTTCATCAAGTTTAGAGTCAGTCATAATCAAAGAGCAATATCTCTTTCCACACAACAAATTAAGCAACAATATTTGACAACAGTTTATAGGGGATATAACCCTACAATTTCATACTTTCACTTTTTCTAAATAAGCACATAAGGTCATCTAAATCTATGAAAACAACTAAACTAAGGAGATTTCTATAGGTTGTGAACCAGCCCTAATAAAGGAGCCATATCTCTTCACACACACCAAATTAAGCAAAAATATTTTATGTGCATTTAGATGTGGCATAACGCTACAACTTTCATGGTTTACATATTCCCTAATTCCTATTCTAAGGTTATGAAATTGTGGGTACAAAAATCTACTACAACAAAACCAACACAATTAGCTCTTGTTTCTCTTGAGCTTCAACTTCCATACATGAGCTCTACCTCAAATGCTACATAATTCTTACTAATTATGCATGTTTAGCATGTCATGAGGGAGTAATTTCATGTGGGAAGAAGATAACATCACTTACCTCTTTTCCCAAAATTAGAAAAATTTAGGGTTTCTTCCTAGCTAGCTCACTTTTCTTCTTCTTCTTGTTCTTTTTCTTTTTCTCTTCTTCTTCTTCTTCTTCTTACTCCTCTCTTCTTCTTCTTACTCCTCCTCTTCTTCTTCTTCTTTTTCTTCTTCTTCTTATTCTTGTTCTTGTTCTTGTTCTTCTTCTTCTTCTTCTTCTTCTTCTTCTTCTTCCTCTTCTTCTCTTTTCTTTTTTTTTTCTTTCTTTCTTTCTTTCGTATTTCTCTTTCTTTTTTTTGTACTCCCTCATATTTTTCCTTTCAAATATTCTCTAAATGAAGAGAAATTTAATTTAATTTATATACCTACTCTAAAAAGATAAAATTATGGTGTCTCACTACCATTGGTTGGAAGTTCAATATTCCTCTTTTAATCCCTCTTCTTCATTCCTTTATCACATTCATCGATCTATTAGTTTTTATAATTTTAAATAAACTTTAAAACATCATTATTTATGATGTTATAACATCCTCCAAACATAAAATAATTTGTTATGCAATCATACAAACATAACATCTATGTTCAAGTGTCCCAAATGCAATGGTGCAAGTGTCATCATCGTACTTATCAAATTCACATATATAAATGATCATTTATCCAATGCATATGTTCATATGGAATTGCAAATCATTTATGCAATGAATATGTTCATGTGAGGGTGCTAATGAATAAGGATAGTGATGTTACAATTCGCGGTTTAGGGTATTTATGTGATTAGAAAAAATTAGCTTAGTTTTGATAAGGGGGTATAAGTACATTGTGGTAGCTATGGATTACTTTTCAAAATGGATAGAAGTTGAATCTTTTAGTTGGCTGGGGGCAAAATAGATCGCTCAATTTCTAGAAAAGAATCTCATTTGCTAATATTGTGTGCCATAACATATCATCACAAATAATAGTGTTCACATTCAATATGAGGTCAAGGTAAATCTTAGAAAAGTATAGGGTGACCCATGAGAAGTCCTCACCTTATAAACCATAAGCAAATGGGAAGTTAAGGAAGTTAATAAAAATGTTAAGAACATCATTGCCAAGATAGTAAAAACTTACGAGGATTGGTCTAGGAAGTTGTCTTCCACATTATGATGGTACTGAACCACAACTAGAATGTTAATGAGAATGACGTTGTACTCGGTGTATAGGATGAAGGAGGTATTAGCAATTGAGATGGAATTGAAATCTCTATGGCTATTGATTAAGACAAAAATTCCTAAATAGTAGTGGATAAGAAGATGATTTGAACAGATGGCTTTATTAGATGAAAAAAGGTTAAAGGCTCTTTACCACATCTAGTTGTACCAAGTTAGGATGGCATGTACTTTCAATAGAAGATTCAAGGCAAGCCCCAAAAGGGCTGGTGATTTGGTGTTGAAAGTAATCCAACCACAAGTTCAGGATCATCGAGGAAAATTCAAGCCGAATTAGAAAGATCCTTATGTGGCCAAATAGATCAATTCAAGTGGTGTTATAAAGGTATCAAACATTGATGAAAATGAATTCTTTAAGATGATAAACTTGGATGGCCTAAATAAGTACTTCATATGAGGATGTGGAAAAAGTAAAATCAGTGTGCTAAGTTAAAAACCTAAAAAGACAGCTTTGGTAAAAATTACAACATGAAAAAAAAAGGAAAACAAAAAGGAAGAAAAGTCAACTAAGTTGAAAACCCGAAAGGGCGGTTTAGGCAAAAATTAGGACACAAGTAATATGTAATAATAATTAAAGCAAACGTCAGGAGAGTGAAAACGGCCACTAGGGAATACTATTGTCAAGTGATAAGATAAGGAGGTAATACTAAAAAAGGGGTAAGGACATGGAGTTGACAAGTCAAAAGCATTGAACAAGGCAATCAGACGATTTAATGTATCATTATTAAAAATGGTGTTCACACATGTAACTAATATATGATTTGCAAATTATAATGATTCATGGTTAGCATAAAGTCAAAAGGAGATATATTTTCATAATGAAAGAAAATGTTATAAAACATTCTTTTAAACTAAATAAAATACAAGAAGTTCTCTTCCATATGCTTATTGTTGTTATGGATGTTTAGTGAAAATCATAAAACTCCTATGTTTTTAATTACCATTCAATTATGCCTCAAAATTAGCATCATCAAAGCTAGAGGCGTTAGTAGGAAAGATATAATAAATGTAGTAATTAGTCTAGGTGGCTTTGACCTTATCTAAGAAGATTTGGGTCAAGGGCTCTTTACTGAAGGTTGGAAGAAAGCCTATTGTGTCATAAGTAGCCCCAAATTTATGACAAACTCTAGCATGAGGATAAAAAGTACTAGATGATAGAGCAAAAATGATCACACAGTCTCCATAAGTCCTTAAAGTAACATTAGTCAACCTCTACCAAGGACAAGTCCTATGGATATCATAGTCGATAATACGAGATGACCATTTAGTCCAGTTTGCTTAGTGGCAAAAAGCCTTGATAAACGTCGATTTGAATGTTATTATGAGAAATAACACCTTGCATCCACAATAGTGGGAGCATCCAATAAGTTTAGTTTCTCTTATAGCCTTATCTTAAAGAAAAAAAAAAAAGAGAATGTTAGGTTGAAAACTGAAATGGGTAGCCTAAGCAAAAATGAGCAACTTGTTAGGTTGGAAAACCACAAAGGCGATCCAAGCAAAAGTTAGGGCAATAAAAATAAAAAAAAGATAGAAAATAATAAAAAGAAGGCTAAAAGAAAATTTTATACCTAAAGCAATAGCGGCCTTTTAGACAAAAAATCAATGACATTGAGGGACACCTTGTCCAAACCCACAACCGTCTCACGAAGGATTATAGGAACCAGGTCTTCCTGTGTTCGATTTGTTTGATGAGAGGCATCACCTGCATGCCAATCTCTCTATTGTCCCTATATAGCAAAAATCTCTTATGAAGACTACCATCAGAATATGAGTTTGTGCACCAAGGCATGGCCCTTGGAATGATAAAGAGTGAGAAAAAGTACATGAGGATCTTCTCCTTACCCAAAGTGTAGAAGGGTACTTCATTGTAGTGTAAGTCAAACAATTACATCATCTTTCATATATGTGGGTAATTCAAGCGTTGCAAGGTAATCTGATCAGCACCTGTGATTTAACAATCAAATATGGCACTAAATTCCTCTAGCAATTTACAAACCTCAATATCTCTAAAGTGAAAGGAGTTGGTATAGGATCCCATAAATCATAAGTCGTACAGAGAAAATTTACATTGATCTGGATAGATGAAAGGTAGTGGAGTCCCCTGAAACTTGCCCAAAGCAAATCAGACAAACTCTAGGGTGGGAAAGACTTCAAAAATACTTTATTCATTATGTGAAAGGCAAAAATGGTAGATTTTGGTGTGAAAATCGAGGATAAGGTATTTATAGAAGAAAGAGAAGGTGAATAGTTCTTCACAATTATGAACAGTTATACCTATCTGTATAGACCATTCAAGCTATTTGTATATACTATTATTAGCCTGTACAAATAAGTTTTCTATAAAATTTTAGGCAGAGTTTTCCCTGCATTTTATGCATTTGAATCACTTTGTACCTATTCTCAGAAACACATTAAGTAAGAATTGTGCAACCATGCATTCAGAATGCAAACATAATGCCATAATCTAAGTCAAACATTTATATTCAAGGAAAATACTAAAGTAACATTAAGGCAAGGTCACCTTTAAAGATGTCCTAAAAGTTTTAACTATTTAATAAAAAAATCAAAGAAATGGCTTCTAAATCGCCTAAATAACCATCGTACGGTATCAAAAATCATCCAATAACGCCAATATGTTTAATAAAGTAATAAAAAGAGTAAAAAGAAAAATCTTAAGAGCTAGAATAGCCCCAGGTGGCTCAGTCCCCTTATTGCCAAAGTGGTGGCATACTCATATGAGTCTAAAGATGTTGGTGAAGCTAACCTATCGATTTGGCCTTTGCCTCTGCCAATAGTTGTTGCATCTCTCGTAGCTTTTGGGACAAATGTTAGACCGTCTCCTGAAAAACAAATAAGGATTAAAATGGATAAGACACAAAAACACACACACACAAGCACTATCATGAGCATATATATGTGAATCGCATTTCTTTCTACTAACCTGAACATCTTGAGAGTCAGTTGAGTCATAGTCTTATTGAGGGCGATGATCAAGTCCAACATAACCTTAGCCTAGACATGGGGAATTTGTAAAAGAGGTACCACATTAACAACAAATAATCAAGAGTAAGCAAAACACATAGAAAGCATAAGAAGAGTGATACTCCTATGGGTGGTGCTAGCATGCTCAACACTGACCATATGTCCTCCAAGGCCATCATTAGGCCAGTAAGTGAAGTTATACATGTCTCCATCAAGCTATCAGGAAATTTGTTGAGCTTACCCATTACCACCGACTCTAACCCTCTAGCTTTAGAAGCACAGGCCCATTTATGACCTCAAATTATAGGAGTAGTCTCTATATGCCTCGTCTCTGAGTGCATTGTCATCCCCCAAGCTTGGCAATATATAATAGTCCCTATGTGGCCTTTGAAGTATTGGAACACCTTGGTAAGCACCTTTACCACCAGAATCATCCTTAAAAGGGCCCTAGCCATCTAAGTTTGACACTTAATATCATCCATCACAGGCTATTCCCTCGATATAAACCTTAAGACCCATTGGTACTCCTCTTTCGTCATGTCTATCACATATAACATATCTGAGGGCTGACGTCAGGGCACCGACCATGAATCTAGCCCTTCACGCAATAGGAGCACCCTTTCCTTGAGGTACCATTCCCAAATCAAGGATCCCACCAATAAATGCTACCTAAAAGAGTGATCCTCCACCTCAGTACCTCAAGATGTCATATGTAGATAGGTCCCTTTTAGTCCAACTGTAGCTACAAAAAGAAAAAGAAAGCCATGACTTTACCACTATAAGTATATAATTGAAATTAATAATAACATAAAGGGTTGATAGTTAACTCTATTTTATAGGATAGGTGTACTTAGTCTAAGGTCACGATGTTTAAGTAGTTCTTCTTGACCTCAATAGATGAGTCCTTATGATGCGCAAAGCACCACCTTGCAAAGCGGGGGTAGTAGTCGTCTATATCTAGCAAAGGGATGCCACTGTGCAATAACCCTAACTTCACTATATATGCCTATCAAGAAACATAACACCAGTTAAAATAAAGTTAGGAGAAGCAAACAAATAAGCAAAGTAAAGAAGTTTTGATAAGTTAATTATCACAAGCACCTGTTAGGCATCACTAATGTATGACAACCCTCAACTGCACTAATTGAGAAACCAATATAGATGAGTGAGTGTTGTGAACCCTAATCAAAGCAACAAACTATCCTAAGTAGTCAAGCGTGGGCAGCAGGCAGATCTTAACTATATCTGTGAGGGTGGCAAGTAGTGTCCCTAACAAGCTATAAAGAAGGAAGCACTAGGCCACCTAGTTGATAAGATCCTATGGATTGTCATCAGTAGTGATAAAAGCCTCCCCTTTTAGACTGAAACACTCAAAAGAGAGATTCCTCTTCATCTTAGGGATGCACTTGAGTAGGTGATAGATGTAATCCCTCTACAATACCAAGTGGTACACACCAGCATCAATGGGCAGAGGAATCCTATAATAGTGAATCATAGTCAAGAACATGAAAAATTTAAAGGTGATGATCACCACTCTAAGCAGTGATAGATGGAAAGTATGGGTGGTGTCCATCATTGTTTAATGAGTATTTAGATCTTTGTCGAGTTGCTCCATAGAGGCCTATTCGGGATTATCCGTAGGAATGGTAGAAGGCTAGTCTCCTCCAAGCGAGCTATTATGTGGGCAAGTAGCTCCTTGAACCAAACTTAAGCCGGAGTAACAGATCCACCTCTTTTACTAAAGGAGATGTCATCCTACAAAAGATAAGAAAATGAATAATCAATAACTAAAAATAATAAATAACAAGGATTAAAATAGAAAAATCAAAATAAGCATGACAAGAAGAAGAAGGAATCAAGGCCATATGAAAGATCACAATTAGACATGCAAATCGAGAAGTAGTGCCATTTAGGCCAATAATGCAAAATAGAAAGATCAAACCACGAGCCTCAGTTATCTGAAATATACAATTCATGAAAGATAATAATGGATTTATGTATTTTTGTATGCATGTGAATGAAATGTAAATTATCAGGATTTTCATGCTTTGGTTATAACAAATGCCCAAAGTAAGACTTCTCAAGCATGTGCAAGCATAATGAAAAGCAAAATTGTGAAATTTCACAAAAATTATAAAAATTAATCGACCCCACAAAATTTCAAAAGGTTTAGGAATTCGGTCTAGTAATCATATGCATAGAGTTTACAAAGTCAGCACAATTTGATCCCAATCTCAATAGAAAATTTAAAAATAATAAATAAAATAAATTATCAAACTTCACAGGTATGTGTTCCAATCTCCTACAGTTATTTGATAAATTAATTCAGGGAATTTTTGTACAGGTATTGAGAAATAAACACAACATGGAAATCAAGGCAATAGATTGACGGATAGCCAACAAATAAATTTCAAAATTTGAAAGGTGAGTGCCTTATATTTAGTTTTAAAATTTTTAAGACTAACCTAATGTTCATATGCAGCAAACAATTTTTGGATAGTACCTAAAATCAAAGTATTAAAGGCAAAAATATAAATATAAAGAACTAAATAAAAAATTTAGTTAAATGAAGAAAATAGGAATGTGGGACCTACCAAGTTAGAAGCCACCCTAGCTAAATGGAAGTACAGGTCATAAACAGTCAAAATGTCTCAGTGCAAATAAAAGACCTTTGGAATGATCCTGGGTGTGACCCGCATCAAGGAAGAAGCTGAAGCAAAGCCTCAAGCAACCTTTAGCTGCCTAGCACATCATAAATCTCAACCTTGTCCTCAAAGACATCAGTGGCAGCATCAAACATCGGGTCATCAAATTTAACTATCATTTTCCAAAAGCAAAGGGAAACCTAAAGCTATAAGTCCAAAGAATTTGAAGTGAGACAAAGAAGAGAGATGAAGAGAAATGGCACAAATGAGGGTTAGGGCTGACTACAGCCCTTATATAAGAGGGGTCATTTTTACAAATAAGGCTTATCTGTACAGACAACTAATGCTCCTTTGTATCATGAAATTACATTTTGTCTATATAAACCACTAAAATCTTATAGAAGAAAAAAGAAGGAGGAAAAGGAAGGAAAAAAGGCTAATAATAAAGATTACCAAATTGCCCCATGATGTCCCTAAAACTCATAAAGTAGACCTAACCTCTGAATTATTTATCAAATTGCAAATTACCCTTAAAATATTGGAATTCACTCCCCAAGGACATTAGGAGAACTTCCAAAGTAAAATTTACATGGTGCAAGCTAACCCAACCAAAGACCTACCACTAGCTATCACCTAAATGACCTCAAACTTAGGATAACTATTCTAATGTAAGTTCATTTCTAAGAAAACCAAAAGAGCTATTATGACATAATTTTATCCCCAAGAAAGTCAAAAGGGTTATTATGGCATAGGATAATCCCCTGGAACCTTAGAAGGGTAATTAAGACATAGAATCATCCTTAAGAAGAAATCCTAAATTGGATTTCCTTTGCCATAATGGTTGAGACACTAGAAATAGATTCAAGAACATTAGTTATTACAAGAAGGCTACTGTGAACATGCAACACACATTGGTACCTATTAAAAAGTTGTCTGAACAACCTTAGTACCTGCTAAAAAGAAGCTAAGGCACTTTAATGGCCTTGTTACTTGTCAGAGGGTTACTAGAACACCCCTTATAAAAATTATAAAGCCACTAGGACACCAAATACTTGCTAGAGAGCTATTGGAATCATACAATACACATACTGGTACCTACTATAGAGCTATAAGAATAAACTTAATACCTGCTAAAGAGATGTTAACATAACCTAAAGACTTTAGTACCTACTCAAGGAGTTGTTAAAGGTTTGTATCCTTTGGTATTCCTTTTTGATATTTACATTTTGACATTGTTTTATTTAGTCATGTTCCAATAGTCATTTATAAAATGTCATTTTTCAAGCCCCACAAAGCAAAGGGCCAACTGTGAACATAAGATTTTGGGTCTTAGAATGCAAGCCCAATGATGCAAATTATTGAATTAATCCTTCAAAGTGTAAGAGGAAGTTGCAAAAGAAAGTTTTAAAGCCCAAGTAAACCTTAGATTAAGCCCAAACTAAACCCAAAGCCCAACGAAGCCTAAAGTAAAAAACACCTAGCAACCTTTTAAATGGGTTTACAACCATCTTTCTTAGTTATATACCCCTCCACTTGGTTGTATAACAAGGTTGAAATCCCAACTAGCATAAGGTTTTGGAACCTTGATCTTTATTAATCACTTGGTTACACAACTAGCATTAAGGTTTCTATAGCCAACTTCTTGGTTGTACATACTACTTTGAAACCCTAATTCTAGAATGTTATTGGTATTGTCTATTGTGGGTCAAGAATGGAGTGAAACTGGGATCATTTAAGCTCTAATGGACCCTTTTTCCCTCTATAAATACCCCTCATTTGAAGAAAGAGGACAAAGCTTGGAAACCCTAACAAAACTCTGCCAAATTTCACCACAAACACTCCTGAACATAAAAACCTGACCAAAATGTCTTCATTCAAAGATCTAAGGTTGTTCTCAAAGCTTTGTACCTTTCATTGTGAACATTTATTGCATTTTGGAGGATAAAATCACATCATAATGCCTTTGAGGGCAAAGTAACAAGACAGAAGCATCCTAGTTCCTCCTTAACCCCACCTATTCTTTCCCATTCTTCTTCTTCTTCTTCTTCTTTTATCTAAAACTCAATCTAAGTGGATTTTACAAGCCTTTTATGGTCTGTAAAGACCACTAAGAAGGCTGTATAGACCATTATTGGTTTGTACATCCCTTTTTTACTATAGACATATTGTAAAATTTTCTTCTCTTTTATATGATTTCTTCTCTTTTCCATGTTTTTGTTGGCACATTTTAGGAGCTCAAATGGTAGAATATGGGGTAGACCTCATGGCCTATGCCCATATTCCTTCAAAAATTGAGCTAGATTTTAATCTTATTTTCATAGCCTAATGTTTCTAGTTTTGATTTCTCCATGCATTATTTTCCCTTTTTTACTTTGGATGTTCTATTTTGGAATTGTTTTGGCTATGATTAAGAGAGGGTTTTATAGCTCCCTATGACCTTAAAAGCCTTTGAGATTCTTACTGTCATTTATAGTTATGTTCATACTCCAATCACTACCAATATGAAAGGGGTGATTAGCTTTCTAGCTAATTCATTCCATTCACTATCCCTTATATGGTTACTTTGATTGAAATTAGGGAGAAAGATCAAATCTTTATGGTCCCCATTATGTCATACCAACTGTTTAGTGTCTTGCATATATTATTGGTCTTATGATACCCTTTTTTTTTTGTTATGTGAACATCCTAACCTTCTCCCCCCAAAATAGTTAGTAGTGTATTTATAGATGCTTTAGCTATTTAAGAGCACAATAGAGAAGGGTTCAATAACCCTAAGATCCCATTTGTCAACTTTTTGCCTAAGGCCTTTTACATCCTCCAAAGTGTATTTGCAAATCATCTCCATTATATTCTATTTTCCATGACTCATGTGTTTATGTTTATTTGTTATTATTATTGTTTTGTGATTCATGCGATGTTGGGATTGTGCTGACATTAGACATAAAGCTTAATTAGGTTCCTTTGACTTGGAGGATTTTTGGTGAGATATTTTGCTTTGATACATTTCATTATATGTTTTCTCATTATTTTTATTTTTATATGGTAACTAACTTATGTCTTCTTTGTGTAGGTGGCTATAGGCGGATGTTAACCCTCATTATGCATGATTTTGATTATGCATGA
The DNA here is from genome assembly GCA_949677035.1 of Omphalea diandra. Classification (NCBI taxonomy): domain Eukaryota; kingdom Viridiplantae; phylum Streptophyta; class Magnoliopsida; order Malpighiales; family Euphorbiaceae; genus Omphalea; species Omphalea diandra. The sequence goes on along the minus strand of CATIWR010064492.1, from coordinate 11,822 downwards.
CCTGTCCATTAGATATTAGATGTATCCCCTTTCCTTTGAGAATGTTTGCAACGCCTTGATGATATGCTTGATTGAGATGTGTTAGAAACATGTTTAGGGGCGATAACCGAACTAACTAATAATAAGGTTAAAATGGTAAAATGTGAAGCAAGTATGCTTAAAGGCTAGATCCCTAAATTCAGGCAATTTGAGGGTGTCTAACCTCTTTCATAAGCCATACCTAATTTTTGAACCTGATTTCTGATGAGGTAAAGACAAATTGGGCATGCTAAATGACTTAGTTCAAAATTTGTCATTGCTTGAATTTTTGTCCAAACCAAAGTCAGGTGGCAACTCCACACTCCATAAGGGATGATACCAATGTGTTGTCCCACCTTGGTCCCCCCTATTGACACCAATTTAGAAAAAGGGCTTCTATCGGCTGTGAGGCTTGAAGGATCTCTTGTTGATCCAAACATGATCCATAATTTAGGGTTATTACAAATGTATGACCTTCGTCCTCTCGATCCCCCATTGATTAATCAAAGGTAGGAGTGGCAAGTAAGATTCCACTAGTTCAAGCGTAACACTAAAAATTGCTTTGGCGCTAATAGTAGGTTTAAGTTATATCTCTTTAAATTTATTTATAAAAGTTTAAGTATCATTTGCAAGCTACTTAATTAGTGAAACTCTCAAGTGAAGTATTATAGATAAGGATGTACGCTAATTTTATGGCCTAACCTCTATAAGTTGTTTGTCTCTCTTTTTCATTTTTGTGAAGTTTTCTTTTTAGCATCAATTTTGCAAAAATTGTCATTGTGTATTCATCCTCCCCTCCTTCTTGTCCTTTTGGGGCTTTTAAAGACTATAGACATTAATATATCTATGAAACTTAAGCACTTTCAACATGCATTCTTGGTCTTAAAATTAATTTTATGTTACCAATAGCATCATATAATTCATTTTCAACTTACAATAACATTATTATTTTGTAAGTACACATATAGAGAAAACTAAGAATATAAGATTTCAACTTAGCTTAAAACTCATACATGGCTCAAGGACTCATTTCATTTACATCTTATAACGTTTAATCATATATAGCATTAACAATTTATAGCACATGTATTGCACATGACTCTCTTATTTTAAGAACTCATGAAGTTTTTTAATAATTTATATAAATGTTACATAAAAATTACCTTTATAATACATACAAACATAGAATTAATTAATTAATTAATTAACCAATTTAATCTTTTTTAAAATAATCTCCAATGTTAAATTATACATTCTATATAAAATGTTAAACTACATATTGTTGTTGTTGTTATCATCGTCATCATCAATTAATAACAATTTAGATTTCTAAAATGTGATTTTTTTTTTTTTAGATTTTCTAAATCCAATCTATGGTTAGACGTTTATTCAAGTTTGATTACTTTTAAAATTATAATAATTTGATACTTTCTCCAACTAATAGAAATTAATCTTACATTTTTTTTCAGCCAATTAAGCTAAAGATAATAACACGATATCATTCTTAAAAATACCTATAAAGCAAACATTGAAGAGTTACACAAATCACATCTCTCATTATGAGAGCTCTAAATTTTATAATTTTATTGTTATTAACATGCAACATTAATCTATGCTTTTTAAAGAGAATAAAGTTATTAGGAATTGAACTCCATACTTTTATACTACGAGATATGCACTTAACAACAAAATCATTAATCTAATGATTGTATCAACTTATTCAAGTGCACATAAATGTTGTGATAATTTTATTACTCTTTGGAAATTATAAGTTTAATTATTTCCAATTGAATTTGGACTGAAAATTTATAATTTTTTAAGAGGAAAATTATGATTCATTAACATCATAATACATCGTTATGGTTTTTTCAAATGGGTTTGGATTGGATTAGTTTGGATTGCTGATGGGTCACGTCGAATCATTGAATTAATGTACAAAAGAAAATTTAGATTTTTTATATCATTTTTTGGATTTCAGATTAGATCGAATTAGATTACTTGTAATTTTAATTTTTGTAAAATGAAAACATATTGTTTTAATTTGAAATAAACTTTAAATATTTTTAATAATTTAAATTAAGTCAATAGACAAATTTTTAAATCAAATTATCTATAAATTGCATCAAATCAAGCATTGATCAAGTCTTTTTCAAATCAAATTGAGTCAGGTCAAAAAATTATTAGTATAATACTAAAAGATAAATATCATAAATTGCAGAATCTATATATTCATAAACTTCTTTCTTATTAGAAAACAAGAAACACATTCTGATCAATTACTACCTAAGCATGCTTAAGTTATCACATATGTTCAATGAAAATAATTAACCGTATATTTATAAAAGAAAATGTGTACTATATAAATAAAATTCTTAAATAATTATTACGTAAGGAAAAAAGTGTTACAATGCAGCATTCCAATTCAAGCTAAAATCTCTTTAATACTTCCTTTTGATTCCTCATCCACATCAATGATTTTTCCTTTTTAAATTTTAAGTTTAACAATTAATACGCTAAATTATACTTTCAAATTCAAAATTAAAACAATACTTCTTTCAATTTGAAAGGCACCATATCAAAAGAATGGCAAAAAGCATATTAAAAATGTAACATTACAAATTTAAAATAATTTAGCAATGAAATTTAGTAGTATAAATTTCTATTACTAATTAATAGCAAAATTATAATGGATTAACAATAGAAATTAGTAAAGAAAAATTTATTTCTGAATAGTAAGAAAAGTAGAAATAAATTTATTTTCTATTTCTAAATTTAGCATTAATTTTTTTGGCATTGAATTCAACAAGATATTAACTATGAAATTAGAGTATAATTTAGCAGAAAAAATTAAATTTGCTGCTAATTTTATAGAGAAAAATATATGAAAAGCTCTAATGATTTAGAAACAAAAAACTATTGATAAATTAGCAATAAAAATATATCTATTACTAAATTAGCATCAATATTAAATTTAGTAAAAAATTTAATTAAGCAATGAATTTGGAATTCATTGCTAAATTAGCTGTGAATTTTAAAATTGAAATATATTGTAAAATTTTTAGATTTTATATAGTCCCTTACTCTTTCTCTTTTGTCATGTTTCTTTCTCACATGACTTGAGCAACTTTTTCAAGACTGACGACCACTCACACTATCACTTCAACTGCGTCTATCATTGACAACTACTTCTCTACTGCAATAAATAATCGTTTAAAGTACCAAATACACATATGAACCTATCACTTAGTGACAATAAAGACAAAATGAACATGTCCATCAAATTCACCCCTAAACTTGTTTTTTTTTTTTTTTGCATCAAATGTACCCTTGAGCAGTACTTTTGCACACCATTGTACTCTTGTTTAACTCATTTCTCCCTTTATTTATTGTAGTTGGATGAACAAATAAAATTACACGGTCAGTGAATGCATTTAAGAAAACCGGACTTAGATGTACTTTGACAAAAATATAGTTTTTCCTAAATGCCAAAAATTCTTAAATGTCCAAATCCTAAAAACACAGCTTCCCTTTGACATAACGATGTCTTTGTGGAGTAATAATTCTACTTGTACATTCAACTATAGCATATATAAGGAGAAATGGGTTAAACAGGAGTACAATAATGTGCAAAAGTACTGTTCAGGGGTACATTTGATGAAAAATAGAAATTCAGAGGTAAATTTAACGAAAAAGTCCATTGTCTTTCATTGTCGCTTGGGGACAAGTTTAGGTGTGTATTTGGTGCTTTAGCCATAAATAATCACCATCCCTTTAATCACTGCTTTACAAAGCAATAACATTTAGCCAATTTGGTTTTTAGGTTTGCAAATGAATATTGACTGAGTTTATGATAAAAGGAGAATCATCATCTATATATCCACACTACCATTTCTTTTTAGTTTTCATGAATCTATAGATGCTAACAAATAGGTGAGTTAACTAAATCCCTCTTTACTTTTTTTTCTTTTCCTTTGATTTAGTTGTTTTAATTTTGAATTTATAATGTTTTATATAATATAAATGTTTAATTCAAGTAATAGTGTTATAAATTATTCAAATAAGAAAAAAAATATTTAAACATATAAAAGAAGGCAACTATTAAGTATTTAAAAAAGTTAATTTTTTATAGCTATTTTGATAGTTATATGCCAAAAATTGTGTCTATTACTATAGTTACAATCTTTGAGATTTCAACTATAAATATATGAATTTTAAGACCATGTTATGCCTGAATTTTTGCTATAAAATTCTCTTATGTCTTAAACCATTTAAACTTCAAAACAATAGATGAAATTCCTATTTCTTATATTCCTACTTTGAAGTTTTTCATTATTTGCTTAGTGCAAAATTTCTCAAGATTTATCATATTTGCTAAGGCTATTTTTATTCATCCCATAGCAATCTCAAGAAGAAGAGAGAGAAAGTATTGCTTTTAGGAAAGCAATTTATGTGTTTCAAGTTATTTTCTACTTTTAGTTTGATTGTGTTCATACTTTCATGACCTAGTTTTTGAATTGTGTCGATGCCAGGGAATAGGAAGATTTAAGGTCTCAAGAACCCATAAGAAGCTTAAATTAAATTATAGGAATGTCCATCATGCCTTTTATTGCATCACTCTAATATTAAAATCTTTAACTTACATTAACATCACCTTAAATTCTAAGGAATATAGTAATGAGAGTTATTTCTTAAAATATGATATTTCCTTCCCTTTTCTTTTCTTCCATAACATAAATCATATATCTATAATAAACTCCTAAAATACTATACTTCAAATTAAGGTGTTCCTTCTTAACTTACATTACTTTAGTCTTATTATATATCATAGTTATTAATATATAATCCCTTTACAAATAATCTTGTTACATTATATATATCATAATTTTTTTTTATATGTTACTCCTATTGTTGTATTCTTAGTTCTTTTGTCTCCTTATTTCCATATCTTTCTAACAATATAAAAGCAGCATTTGCTTGCTATACCAAAACCTAATCAAATACAATGGAATCCTCAAACACCACTAAACTCATGAACCAAGACTTAGTTCACCTTGATCTTCTAATGGAACCAACTTCTTAAGATCGAAAGAGCATTTGATTTTCATGCTTACTATTTTTAAATTCTATTATGTTCTTGACCCAAACTTTCTTCCAATTCCTTTACCGAAAGATGATGACTCAAACAAATTGAAAGAACAAATGCAAAAGAGAAAAGGAAAATGAAGTCATGTGTTATGGCACATTCTTAATGCACTTTTGGATCCCATATATGATCTTTCCATGGTGAAGCCATCCACCACCAAAATTTTGGAAAGCGTTAGAATTTAAATACAAGGCTGAAGAAGATCGTATAAAGAAATTTTTTATAAGAAAACATTTTGAAATAAAGTTTGTTGATAACTTCCCTATTCTAAAGTAAATACATGAATTGTAAGTCATTATTAATCAATTGAGAGCAGCAAAGATTGAACTTCCTAAACCGTTTTAGGTAGAAGTAGTAGTGGTAAAATACCCTCCATAGAGGTTATAGAAAAATGATTCTTCATGATTCCAAGGAGTATACTTTGAAAGATATTTAAGAAAACCTTTGAATCAAAGAGGAAATGATGGTGAGAGATGGGCATGATAATTCTTATGATGGTAAGGCCAATGTTATGAGTTAGCCTTCTAACAATTCTAATAGAGGAAAAAGGGTAAAGGAAATTCTTTAGGTCCTGAAAAGGATCAAGGAAAATTTAAGAAGCCTAAAAAAACCAGGGTTTAATTCTAGTTTGTGTGTGGCAAAAAAGATCATTATACAAGAGAATGCAGATTTAAGAAGAGCAAAAAACCAGAGGTTTTTTCTTTAAAGGAAAGTGACAATATTGTTGCTACTATGAGTGAATCAATGCTATTTAAGCAAGGGTCACCAGTTGGTGGTATGACACGTGCAACAGTCCATGTGTGTTATGATAAATGACTTTTCAAGACTTATAGCATTTGGATGACGGATAAGAAAGTGATAAGAAAAGGCTTTTTACTTTAAGCAAGAAAGTTACTTTCACAAATGTCCTCCATATTCCAGAGATGAATAGAAATCTTATTGGTAGGGACCTATTAGGCAAACTTGATATTAAATCTATATCCGAGTTGGGAAAGTTAATATTGTCCTTAACTGGCAATTTTGTTGGCAAAGGCTATTAATTAGGGGTGAGTACAGTTCAGTCTAATTTGGAGATTTGAAAATCTTTGGAACCAGACAGAAATTTCAAGGATTTTAAAAATGAAGAACCGATACCATTTTAAATTTTTGGTTCGGTTTACTTTAGTTCCTTGAAAATTTGGGATGGTTCAATTTAGTTCTTTGACACTTCTAGGACAGTTCGGTTCGATACCGGTTCAGGTATTTAGTTATTTCAATTTATTAAAAATTAAACTTTATATTTAAAATATTTATGAGCCAAAATAAGATAAATTTTATATTTTCACTTTTATCATTCAAGGATTAAAATAAATGAATGATAATTTAATAAATTATAACTAATGACTTACACATTAAATATTAAATTAAATTTTTTAATGTTTACTACTAAATTATAATTAATAAATAGTCTAATTATTAATAATATATACTAATTGAGTGAGTTATTTAGCAAACTAATAATATATATATATATATATATGGGGTTCAGTTTAGTGTTTTCAGTATGGGACAGCTACAATACGGTTCAGTCCAGTGTTCAGTTATATATATGGTTCAGTTTAGTTTTTTCAGTATGGAACAGTTACAATACGGTTTGGTCCAGTGTTCGATTTGGATAATATAAAATCTTTGGTACCTTTCCATTTTTAAAAATCAATACAGTTTGGTTTGGGTATTTTACTATTCACATTGGGGATTTTCGGCTTTGGTTAGATCCAATTATGTTATTTGGTCTAATTTGAGAATTTTCGAGTTTCAAAATGCTATGAAAATAATCTTTGCACATGTAGGTTTAAATGCTATGAAAAGAATGGCTAAAAATGGTTTGATATCTTGCAATGTGAATGATTTTAAGAAATATGAGTTAATGTATTAAATCTAAGATGATTAAGAAGCCATTTAAAATTATTGAAAGAAACACTAGTTTGTTAGATACATTACATTCCAATATTTTTGAATTAAATGGTATGCTAACTAAAGTGGCAATAGTTATTTTATAACATTTATTGATGATAGTTTTAGAAATACTTATATTTATTTATTAAAACACAAAAATGAGGCATTTAGCATATTTAAGAACTATAAAGCTAAAGTTGAGAATCAATTAGGAAAGAAAATTAAACACTAAGTAGTGATAGAGGAAGTGATTACTTTCCTAATGAATTTAATGCATGTTATGAAGAAAATGGCATAATACATGAATGTACTACTCCACAAACTCCAAAACAAAATGGATTAGCTGAAAATCATAATAAAAATTATTTGAAAATTGTTAATCCTACATTATTACATGATGAATTACCAATTAATTTGTTGGGTGAAGTTTTGTTTGTTGCTTGTCATATACTTAATAAGATTCTTATGAAAAGGAATCAAATGTCACCATTTGAGTTATAGAAGGGGCAAAAACCCAACATAGTGTATTTAAAGTATGGAGGTGTCTTACATATTATAAGAATAATGTTCCAAAGGAGACCAAGTTGGGGGCTTATAAGGATCAAATGTGTTTTTATAGGTTATGCATCTCATAGTAAAGCATATTGGCTCTAAATTTAGAGCCAAAATGTATTATTGAACCTGGAGGTATGGAATTCTTTGAACACTTTTTAATCACATATAGTAAGATTCAAAATCCACCTAGTGGTGAAGCATTAGGAGAGGAATCTTAAGAAATTCATGAGCAACCTAGCTCACAAATGATTAGTCAATAATCTGATGAGCAAAAGAGAAGCAAAGGGGTATGAAAAGTTAAATCTTTAGGACTAGATGAGATTGACCCCTCAACATTTTTCTTTTTACGTTATAAAAGGTAATAAAGATAACGTTGTGACAATAAACTTCTAGAGGTGTAGCTTTTTTAAAAGGGTGTTGTAGAGATGAAATGTATTTTACAATGTCAAACCACATCTAAGAGCTTGGTGATTTGTCTCTTAGTTCTAAATTTATTGGTTATAAGTAGGTGTTTTGTAGATAGTATCATATTGATGGTACTTTGCACACCTGCAATGCTAGGTTAGCAACTAAAGGCTTTCGACAAAAAGATATTTATTATTATGACACACATGCACTAGTAGCAAGAATAATTTCAATTTGAATAATGTTTGCATTAGCTTTAATTTATAAATTATATGTTCATTAAATAAATGTCTGAATGAGGTCAATATGGAACAACCAAAAGGGTTTGTCTGACTAGGAAATGAACATAAAGTTTGTAAATTAGTCAAGTCTTTACATGGTATAAAATAGGCACCTAAACAATGGCATGAGAAACTCTGATAAAGTAATTTTATCATATGGTTTTAAACATAAGGTAGATAATAAATGTGTTTATATTAAAAACTGTGATGATTATGTTGTGTTAATTTGCTTATATGTTGATGACATATTGATTGTGAACAATCACATGGAAGGAGTTTTAGAAATCAAGAGGTTTCTAGCTTACACATTTAAGATGAAGGATCTTGCAGAAATGGATAATATCCTTAGTATCAAAGTAAAAAAAAAATAGTGGGGCATATGTATTAAGTCAATCTCATTTTTGACAAAGTGCTCAAAAAAATCTAGTCACTTAAAATTTAAAGAAGAAAGTACTCCTTTTGATCCAAGTATTAAGATAATCAAGAATGATGGAAGAGCATTAGCTCAATTAAAGTACACTAGTGCTATTAGAAGTCATATGTATGCAACGTAATGCACAAGACTAAATATAGCATTTATGGTTAGTAAAATCAATAGATTTACTAATAATCGAAGTGTTGAGCATTGGATGGTTATTGGAAGAGTTCTTGGATACCTTAAAAGGAACAAGATTGTAGATCTATAATATTTAAAGTTTCTTGCTATTTTAAAAGGATATACCAACACTAGATGGATATCAAGTTTGGGAGATAGTAAATCCATTATAGGTTAGGTGTTTAGGTTAGGAGGAGGTGCAATTTCTTAGAAAGATAAGAAATAAACTTGCATAACGCACTCAACTATGGAGTCAAAATTTGTTACTCTAATAAAAATTGAAAAGGAATATGAGTGGTTGACTTTCTTTTGGAAATTTTATTAACTTTTAAGAATATAATTTCAATATCAATTCATTTTGATAGTCAAGACACTTTAACTTGAGCATATAGTGAGATATATAATAGGAAGTTAAGACATATTAGTCTTTGATATGATTATATGAGAAAATTAATCAAGAATGGGATTATTTTACTCACATATTTATAGTCTAGTAGGATTTGGCATATCCATTCACCAAACTTTTATTGAGAGACATGGTGACAATGACTTAAATTTGATGGGACTAAAACTCGTAAATTAATTCGCAAGTAAAAGCTATCTACCTAACACTATGAAATGAGTAGTTTTGGGTTCAAAGGGTAACAATAAGTTATTGAAAAGTGAATGTTCAGTTAGTAGAATAAGTGTCTTAAATACGACAAAGACACTGAAAGAACCTCACTTATATGAACTTAGAAGTGGTGTCACTTAGATTGAGATTCATAATTTATCTCATAAAAGCTCATGAATATTACACTAGCTCATGGCCTAATGAGAGTTAAGCATGTAATTATGTGAAATATAAGAGTTTTTTGTGTTTATATGTATGATGTCAACTGATGTTGTCGCAAGGAATAATAAGGTCAAAGCTTTCATGCTACTTGAGATTTTGGCTTCGTCTTATGGCATTTACGCTAAGGTAATATTCAAATTGGAAGATATATGATTGTATTCATAAACATAATTTGATCTTTTAGAGAAACTTTCATATTGAATAAGTGGGGGAATTATTATAAATTATTCAAATAAGAAAAATAAATATTTAAATATTTAAAAGAAGATAGGTATTAAATATTTAAAAAAGTTAATTTTTTTATAGCTATCTTGGTAATTTATATGCTAAAAGTTGTGTCTACTCCTATGGTTACAATATGCAAAATTTCAACTTTAAATATATGAATGTCAAGACCATTTTATCTCTAGAATTTTTGTTACAAAATTGTTTTCTCTCTTTAATCATCTAAACTTCAAATCAAATATCAAATTCCTATTTCTCATATTCTTACTTTGATGTTTTTCATTATTTGCTTAGTGCAAAACTTCTCAAGGGTTGTTATATCCACTAAAGCTATTTACATTCATCGTATAACAATCTTAAGAAGAAGAGAGTGCAAATATTCCTTTCAGGAAAGCAAATTTACACATTTCAAAGTATTTTCTACTTCTAATTTGCTTGTGTTCTTGCTTTCAATATTTTATTGAAATTTTTGTATTTTATTCCTATCATTTTTATTCATGGTCCTTTTGCCTTCTTATTTCTATATTTTCCCAATAGATAGCAACTAGCAAGCACTCAACTTTAGCAAAGTGTAGTTAGTTTATTCATAAATAATTCTACCACCTTAATTATCCTCTTATTGCATTGTATTTTGGTTGTTACCATCAAATGGTGTTATTTTTAATTTATTTTTTATCTTTTAAACTAGATAAAAAAAATATTAAAACTATAATACTCTAAAGATTTATAATATTTTTCCTATAGTCCTAAATATTTGAGTCTTTAAAATATATTTATTTGTGATATTATTTAAATTTTAGACTTAATTTGAATATTTAAATAAGATAAAAGTAATTTTTATTAAGAAAAATGCTTTAGATACATGAATAAGTATAATTAATATGGTGGTTAATTTAATTTTTAGGCGGATAGAATATTTTTAAATAGATTTTAAATTTATTTAAGTACATATGATGATGAATTTAATAATTTAATTGATATATTAATATTTTAAAGAGAAGTGATTTTATATTAATGAGATTATTATTTTAAGTAAACTTATGTTATTTATGATGAATTAAGTTTGATAAATTAAGTTGATAAATAATATTTATATTTATGAATTTAAGTTTAATGAGTTAGTGGTGATAATTAATAATTTAATATGAGTTTTTATATAAAGAAAATATATTTAAGGATTTAAGGAATTAAAGGCATGACATTAATTTATTTAAGTGTGAATTTAATTGAGATTTAAAGATTTATGAAAATTGATTTAAGTTAATATGAATATATGATCTTGTTGAACTAGGATAATCAATCCTAGGTTTAAAAGCTCTTTTGATCTTGACAAAGTAGATTGATCATCACTAATGTCTCAAATAAGTGTTGTTATTGTAGAATTGAATCAATCCCTCAAAGAGAATCGAAGAAGTTGATGAACTCCAAAGTAGCATGAAAATCGCGACCGCAACTTACAAATTCGCGACCGCGATTCATGCTTAGACATGCTGAAAATCTAGCAGGCGAAATCGCAGTGTCATTTTCGACCGCGATCCCTGAGAAGAGAAAGGTCAAGTTGTCACAGACGAATTCGCGGTAGGAATCTCGGCTGAGTCGCGGCCGCCAATTTCAAAGAAATTCAAGAGGGAAGCAAGTCCACAACTACAGCCTGACAAGTGTCCAATGAGACAGTTGGAAGTCAAAAATCGTGCAGGCATCTTGCTAGTAGCGACCGCGATTCTTGTGGAAGAAAGTCACCAAATTTGGCAGTTGAATTCGCGGTGTCTGTCGCGCCCTGTGCAAGAAAATCTCGCGACCGCGACTTCTGAAAGTAGGTAAAGGACAACG